>VUQJ01021531.1:41757-55694 GCA_015108635.1 Andinoacara biseriatus | reverse complement strand
AAAAAAAAAAAAAAAAAAAAAAAAAAAAAAAAAAAAAAAAAAAAAAAAAACACAAAAAAAAAACAAAAAAAAAAAAAAAAAAAAAAAAAAAAAAAAAAAAAAAAAAAAAAAAAAAAAAAAAACACTTGAGGTGTGTGATCAGGATCACATGACACAGCTTAACACAACTGGCTTTAGAAAGGATTCAGACTGGACTGTGCAATATCAGCATGTAACCTGCAGTATAGAGCAGTTTCAGTGAAGCTGGCGACACACTTTGTTTATCCAAACAACCGAATATCAGTGCACGGCACATGTTAAACAATGTGACCGCATGGCACGGGACCAATTTAGTAACAGTATAAAAGGCCAAGTTGTTTACAGGTTATGCTTGCATAAATAAATGGTTGATAATCACTGACGCAGTTTTATTGTGATAGAAAAAGATACAACGATCAAAGGTACTCAAAGTGAGAAACAAATGTAGGTACAATTCGAAAATCCCAAGAGGAACAAAAACCGAAAAGAAAGTTTTAAAGTCAACAACGTTTCACTGGTGAAAAAAAAAAGGTGAAACGAAAGCTACTGCTTTAGCGGATCAACTAAACTTCTTCCTAAACATTAGGCGCAGTCAGCAAAGCAGCAGATACTGCACATAACCTGCTAAAAAGACGTCTACATCGGTTACCTGACTGCTCATGTTTCCACTGTGGTGTTCCTTCATATCTAGACACATAAACGCTTATTTAGGGTATATGTTGTAGTAGCATTAGTTAGCCGAGTTAGCTAGTTCGCGTTAGCTGAAAGGCTATTGTTAGCAGCTGAGGCCAGCGGGCTAAAAACATCGCTTTTTAAACCTCAAAGACACGCGGTCAAAGAGTCACTTGACACCGCTTAGTTATATCTATAAAACATGTAGCAAATTATTCTAAAGAAGACAAACGTCCTGGTTATTTTTATTTAAAAATGAATTGCCGGTATACTTATTTATCAAAGCTACCTGAACGCTTCCGCCTATTGATATTGAAACGCACTAAGTTACACAACCAAAAAGCTCTGTTGTGGCCTGATCTGCCGAAATCAGGTCACCTACAGTGCAGAAAAGCAAAAAAAAAAAAAATCACATCACTATTTTCCGCTTGTATTAATCCTACCTGAAGACACGAAAAGCAGAGTTAAGAGCAGCATGACTGCGCTGTTTTTCCGGTCCGTTTGTTTATTTGTGTTGTAGCCGAGGACGCTCGACTGGAGGAGGGCGAGCACTGCAATGCAGACCGCTGGGGTGTTGGTGCCTTTATGATGGTTCACTGTCAGCTGATCACCATGTGACTCTCAGACAATGAATCATGCAAGCATGAAAAAGCCACCTAACTCAAGGGATCTGTGTTGCGTACAGATTACTTAGCTTAGGTATAAGAACCTGTCCATTTCCCATTTACCAATGAAAATGTATGTTATTCCTGCTAATAAAACTGCCCAGGGGAAGCATCCATTATGTAAATAGAACTGTAAAATTTTCACTTTTACCTTGTCTTTGGGTTCAAACGATGTTTTACTAGTTCTGTAGATGTAAACAAACTAAGAAAATTTTTTATGCCAAAACTTTGCTTTATATATTAATGACTTATTACATATTATAAACATATGTATAATTTTCCCATATAATGCCAGTTATTAGTGGTTTTCATTTAGGTTTAAACCATTTGTCAAGCTGTTTTTGTTTCATAAATTGCCTATAAAAATGGTAAAAATGTTCAATTAAAAGAAAAAAAATAATTGATTTTAAATTAATGTATTTGATGTATTAATGTATTTGATGTATTTATGTATTTTGGGGCAAAAATCATTCTAAAATTCACAAAAGCAAAGTCTGACAGGAATAATGGACATTTTCTATTGTTTTACAATAAAAAGAGTTAGAAAATAATACCTGTCAAAGACAAACATCGTGTTACATAAATGGTCAACAGTATTGAATGCTGCGCTGAGGTCTAGCAGGACAAGCACAGAGATGAGGCCACCGTCAGAGGCCATAAGGAGGTCAGACATAACCTTCACTAATGCTGTTTCTGTACTGTGATGAATTCTGGTTAAAGTTAAGGTTAAAGGAATACTTGGGTCAGCAAAGCTCTGATTCTTTGTCAGCCTGGCTACAGTGCTGAAAAAGAAACCTGTGGTTATTCTTAATTTCTTCAATCACTGATGAATAGTAAGACATTCTAGCTGTGCTAGAAGTGAGACGCCATTTCCTCTATGACTTACAGGGTATCTGCTTTAAGCTGTGTGTTTATGAGTTATACCAGCACTTCTGTTTTGAGGCTCTCTTTTTCAGAGGAGCCACAGTATCCACAGTCCTATGCAGTGTAACACTATTAATGAGATAATTGACCTCTGTGGGAGCAGAGTTTAGGTAGCTGCTCTGCACTGTGTTGGCAGATGGCATTGAAGAAGATAATAGTATAATAATATCCTTAAACTTAGTTATGGCACTTTCAGAAAGACATCCACTGTAATGACATTTATTCCCCACTTCTGTGAAATGATCAGACAAGAGGGTTTTCAGGGAATACTGTGAAATATTCAGTTTCTATGCCATGTGCCAGAACCAGATCCAGTGTGATTCGCTTACATTTTGAGAGAAGTCAATTAAGTCCAATAATAAATTAAATGCAGTGCTGAGGCTGTCATTTTCAGTATCTACATGGATGTTAAAATCACCCACTATAATTATTTTATCTGAACTAACACTAAATCAGATAGGAAGTCTGAGAAATTAGATAGAAACTCTGAATAAGAGCCAGGTAGATGATAGAGAACAACAGATAAAACAGTTTTTTTTACTTTTCCAACTAGGTTGTACAAGGGCTAAGAGTCAGGATTTCAAATGAATTAAAACTCCGTTTGCGTCTTTGGTTAATTAATAAGCTGGAGTGGAAGACGGCTGCTACTCCTCCTCCTCAGCCTGTACTTCAAGGATTCTGACATTACATGGGGGGTGTTCATAACATATTCACCCTGCTGTAACCAGCTTCCTGTAAGGCAGAATAAATCAATACATTGATCAATTATTAAATCATTTACTAACAGTGACTTAGCAGAGAGAGACCAAATGCTTAATAGTGCGTTAATAGAGAGTTTCACCTCTCATCCGAAAGGCTTCTTCAGTTCTCAGCCAAATGGTGGAGAGACCCAGGTATTTAAACCCCTGTGGGCTAGTCCCCTGGAGGTGTTACGACCCTCTATTGTTCATGTGATTAAACACGTGCCAAGGTGTGAAGGGGGCGTGGGTATTTCAATCAGTGGTTTCAGTTGAAACCAATAAAGGACTACCTCCTTTGTTCCATGTGACCTGTTGGAGTCGCTGGAACAAAGGTGTGAATGGGGGTTGAGACATCTAGGAAGGGAGCTCAGGACAGCAAAAAAAGAAGTCCAGTTGCCTTTTTTCAAGCTCCAGAGACTACGATGACCTGGATGACTGAGAATCTACACAGACATACTCTTTATACACTGTTCCTGATCTAATCTGAAGGCCATGTGAAGTTTGGAGGTCTGTAGAAAGTTTGTGACCACATGATGTGCCTCAGCATTCGCTGACCCTACTGTGTCATTTTACATGGCCTACCACCCAATCACTACCACTTTGTTATAACACCACTAGCATATTTAGCAGCGAGTCAAATTCATGACTGCAGTTGTTGCACAGCTAGTATTCTATCATAATAACGTGCTGGAATTCAGAGCATTCTTTCACAGATGTTTGTAGAAGCGGTCTGCATGCCTAAGTGCTTGGTTTATACACCTATGGTCATGGAAATGGTTGGAACACCTGAATTGGATGGCTGAGTGAATACTTTTGGCAATATAGTGTATTTATAGTGCATTTTCCTAGCAAAACAAAGAAATGAGGGGTAGCTCAAGGCTTTTGCACATTATTGTAGCTATAAATAAATAAAAAAAAAGACATCAGTTAAATTATCTTCTCCAAATTCTGTATTCAAGCTCTAAGTTTAAATTATTCCCATTCCAGAAATGCACATTTTATGGCCGTCTTACACAACACAAAGTAAATGCCATGAATGTGCACTTGTGCTGTTATGTGTAAGATGTAACCAAGAAATGAAGCTCAGGAAAGAGGCGAGAAAGAAAACACAGTAGTAACAACAGTCAGTTGAAATCATGCAGAGATGTAAAGACAGTTTAATTTTCCTTTATTAAAAAAAAAAAAATCAGCTTTTTTCTCAGAGGACACTGATAAGTTTAAACGGCTAAAAGAAAAAAAAAAAAAATTAAAAAAAAAAAAAAAAAAAAAAAAAAAAAAAGAGTCAAAGAAAAGTGCAAACTAGATAGAAAACAGCAGTTTATTATGACATGTGAGATTATAGTACATCCAATTTCAGGCCCACAGCTATTAAATAGCTATTGAAATAGGTGAAAGAGGGAAGCGTCACATGATTCATCTTCTGGATATGAGCCGTGAGAACCTGTAAAAGAAAGAGAACAGACAGGATGTAGGCCCAAGTTACAGCCGAGTCAGCACAGCATGACCTCCATGAACCGAAGATAAAACCTAAGCTTTCAGTGAGTGCATATTGAACATTCTACCCATATCACTATTTGAGTACCGTGTGTTCATGTAGTGTAAGGAAGTCTACCACATTATGTGCATAATATAGTCACTGATCAAGAAAAGCAGCTTGTGCGGTTTATCCTAAGTTCCGTGTGTCTAAACTTCCATTCCTGTGGCTCCTGTTAGTGCAGTAAAACGTCACACACATAACTCTGTGTTGAAGTACGTCCTCGGTATGATATTTATTTTACGGTCTCTCTCTCGATCAGCAAGTCTGGTTTTTTTCCTTTTACCATCAGAAGTATTTCAGTAAGACTGTGGAAGAATCTGAAGCCACTCCTTTATAATGGTGTCAACACTAAAGTGTTATGAATCAAAAAAATCAGGGAAAAAATATAGTTATTAGTTGAGGCTGAACGATGTATCAATAAACTGTAATTATTGGACATTATTGGACTATCACACATATAGGTGCAGTAATATACAAGTTGCAAAGCTGGTGTAATATCATTGTGTATGTGTGTCTAGATATATCAGTTTTAGATAGACTGATAGAGGGAGGAAAGGGGGTGCTCATCTATTTTCAAGAGATATGAGGGAGATCACTTTTTTGTGTGACATTTATTACAACATTTTTCCCACTTTTCTGGAAAGAACCCATCATTCAAATCCGGGCTCAACAATGACACCTGCAGGCAAAGCAAAACATGACAGGGTCTGTATAAATACCAAAACTGTTGATGTAACCCAGGGCTCTTCAACTCCAGGCCTCGAGAGCCCCTGTCCTGCAGGTTTTAGATATGTCCCTGATCCAACACACCCGACTCAAATAGAGACGTCAATAGCAAGTTCTCCAGAGTCCTGCTAATGACTTCTCTATTTGACTCAGGTGTGTTGAAGCAGAGACACATCTAAAACCTGCAGGATAGAGGCTCTCGAGGCCTGGAGTTGAAGAGCCCTGGAGTAACCTAATCTTCAGTTTTCCACAACTTTCATGGGTGTGATGAACTTGTGGAAAAGTAACTTGTGGTAGAGTTGCATATTATAGGGTTAAACTGCACAGTACTTTTAAACATGTCATTAAAGTTTTTAGCCATTTTCTACAGTGTATAATCTATAAGTCCTTTACATAGATTAGGTTCCTATTAATCTATGATGCAATAACTAATGTAGTTTGTAACATAATATAGGCAGTGTAGGTTGTGTTGCTGTGAATATAAAAACCACCAGCAATTACTAAAAAAACAACTTAAAAAAAAAGGTAATTAATGAATTATTTTGGGTGCAACATCATCTTTGGACAGAAGTGACATTTCCCCTCAGTGTTATAGCACTCGCTGGGTTATTTAAAGGGCCAGTTCATCCAAATGCAAATGCTAACAGACTATTAATGACACATTCACAGCCCACAGTGTGTGTGTAGCTTTAAGTGGACATAAGAAATAGCCGATAATTTGCCAACTATTGTAAAAACCAGCAGTCAGTATCAGAATTTTTCCTCCAAAATGGCTGCTCACAAATAAATGCTTTAGGGTATTTTATACATTTTCCATGCATTGCCTCTTGGACTGTACCTGAACAATAATGCTTTGCCTAACAAATTTAATGATGTAACTATAATGGTTGATTTTCTGAGCATCCCTTGAGCTCTACATTAAAATGCAGTAGGCATGTGCTTCTGTTTGAGTAGTACAGCTTCACAGCTCAAAATACATGCATGGAACACTTAAGGTATTCGTGAAAACATCTCTCCTGGTGATAAAACAGTACTTTGTTTCATTTTTAGCACCAAAGACTTGCTAGAGCTCCATTATTCCTTACATTAAATCACTTTTGGGGGCCACAGCAGTTACTGTGGGGGACGTGGGCGTCTTTCTTCAGCACAGTGGGCCTCACAACGTCCACATCACGGTGCAGGTGATCCATAAAGCCCGTAAGTGTGCTGGGAGCTGCGTAGAAATCCACCAGAAAGTAGGTCCCCCGGCTGTGTCTCTGGTTGTGTTTGGTCATTCTGTAGGGCAGACGTCTTTCTCCCAAGTTCTCCAGGTCTCTTACCAACGCGCCCCGCTCCATCAAAGTCACCACCGTCCGCCGCAGGGCTGCCGCCGTCTCCGGCCGCTGCATTTGCTTCAGGATCAGGGCCAGCTCGTAGCGAGGCATAGCTGCAGCGAAGTACCACACGACTCACACGGTTAATTCTGCTGGAAGTAGACAGACATAGCCTCATCAACTCAAAGAGGACATATTATTACACGAGGGACGTGGTGATGACGTATTTAATGTGCGCCTATATGGGCCTCAACATGGTTTGTGAAAGATAAATAAAAGGAGCCATTTTTAAAACAAAAAACAAAAACAAAAAGGTTGCGTTAAGGCTGGAAAAATATACAATTCAATAGTAAAAATACGCATCTTATTCGACATAGCAAGCAAGGCATTTCCAATTCTCCATTTGAGATATTTCAAACATAAAGGTGTAGTATTTTAAAGTTCTGTTTTTAGGACAATATCTCGGTGTGGTTATAATGTTTCATATAGTTATTTTATAACAAAAAGTGTGATTTAGCACCCTCTTTATAAAGCCGTTTCTTAATGGTACGTCGTCACTAAGCGCCTGCGCAAATGCCCACAAGTGACGGGTTCCGTCACATCCTTTTCATGAAAAACGCGTGGTGAAGATGGCGGCGGAAAAGTCGGTCCCGAGTGATCTCTTTAAGTGCGTGTATTCATTTCTGCTGGAGAACAAGTTCACCAAGGCGGCTCAGGAGTTCCTGAAGCAGACTAAAGTGGTGAGTAGCTCAGGCGGTGTGGTGGTGTGTTACTGCGCCGTCTTTGTGCTGGTACTGTTTATTAAGTCCAGGTGGCGCGAGGGGTAAATATGTACAGGTACCCGGAGAGAGGGTAGTCGGTGAAGGTAGCACGTGGATCAGCTGTAACTGGTTCTTGAACTAGTGAATGGACTGCTTTTGTTGAAGTGTAAATACTGCAGTTATTAATACACCTTTTAAATAACGATATGTTGATTTTTAGTGACAGACTGGAAGGAAATATTGAGTTGTGTCTTCACGTGTTTCTTTGCAGGCTCCGCAAGATCAAAATGAAGAGAACCTCGTCAATATCTACAACTTCTGGGTGAAGTGAGTTGTTTGTTCACATTTTTATACCGTGAAGATTTGATTTAAAAAAAGGGGACACGTGATTAAGCTGACTTTATGGTTCGATTCGGATGTCCCTTTTAGTGCTCCTGTTATGTTGCGGGTCAAATCGACACATTTTAAAAATTAAACAATCTAAAATAAAAAGTTTAAATTATTTTTACAATATGACACTTCTTCTTTTCAGGTTAATAAATGTAATCAACATATAAAATGAAAATTGTTCATTTCACATATTTGCTCCCCCCACATCCCTGCGTCTTTATATTATATTCATACTGTTCGGATCAATTTGACCTGGCAGTCAAAGTGGGGTTAAAGCGGTCATAAGTGTCAAATACTTTTCTTTTTTTTGCAACTTTGAGACATTTCAACCCAATCTCTCACACATCCTCTTCCTATTCTATAGACTTTGTAAAGTGCGAGAATACCGGTGGTGGTATAACTTTTGATAGGAATCATTTGTTACCATGCACCACAGCGTCCAACACTATGCATTGCACTTGGTGATGTAAGGCTTGAATGCAGCTGCCTGGCCATTGAAACCCATTCCATGAAGCTCTCTACACACTGTTCTTGACCTAATCTGAAGGCCACGTGAAGTTTTGACTCTGCAGAAAGTTGGCAACCCCTGCACACTATGTGCCTCAGCATTCACTGACCCCACTTTGATTTTACATGGCCTAGTGCTTTGTGGCTGAGTTACTGCTGTTCCCAATCACTTCCATTTTGTTGTAATGCCACTAACAGTTGACTGTGGAATATTTAGTTATGAGGAAATTTGATTTGATTGGTCATATTGTCTATATTATCTATACTGTACATAGTGTATACAGGGTTTTTTTTATTATTTGTATATCCTGTATTTGTATATTCTTATTTCGTATTTATTTTTTTCCACACTGGAAGAGGGAGTGCCTTCCATTCATTTTTTTTTTTTTAAATCCCCACTGAAGGCTCTTTACTAGGAGTAGAAAGTGGTGTTCCACACACTGCATGTTGTATAAATTATGGGCTATATCACTGACACTTGATTCAATTAGGTCTCCTGAAGCCAAGAAACGAAAAGTACCTCCTAACTGGGCTGAAGCTGCCAACGGTCCATCAGCAAAGAAGACAAAAACCAGCAAAGAGAGTTCCAGCAGCGAGGACTCGAGCAGTGAGGACGAACAGGCTGACACGAAACAAACTAAAGCAGCTCCTGCAGGTAAGACTTTCATAACTGATGTGGATAACTGACAAGGATGGATGAATTCTGGTAGTAACATGTCCTTCTGAAGCCTCGTCAAATAAAATTTTTCCTCAATCTACATTTTAGCAGCCAGCAAGGGGCCTGCTAAAGCTGCAGCAGGAGCTGCTAAAGCTGCATCCAGCAGCAGTGAAGACTCTAGTGACTCTGAGGAGGAGAAGGCTCCTGCAAAGGCTGCCACAAAGGTAGGAGGGAACATGAGAATTATACATTTGTGATAGTTTCTCAATACTCAAGTAGATACTTTCATGCCTACTAGTTCATTCTTGGGAAGTTCACACGGGGTCCGGACTTCTCAAGGACGGAGGGACTCGGTGTGATTTTAACAGTTGGAACACCAGCATACTTGTTGACATCACAACTCGGCTTTAGTGTTTTTACTGCTTCCAGTTTAAATTCACTGTGATTAATATTTCCAGTGGAGATTTCCCACGATCCACCTAAAGCTCTTTAAAAACGAATTGTTTTTAAAGTGTTTTTTAGGCACATTAGCAAAATGCTCTGCTATAAAAACGTCAAAAAACTTTATACATAAATACACAGCTCACTGAACAAAAACAAACAGCTCAGATGTTAAAATTATTTTATTTTTATTCCAGAAGACTCTCAACACTTACAACAGAGAGCTGGTGTTTAGAATAACAGCAAACAGCATCGACATGCTGCTCTGATGTTCCTGCTACTGGGGAAAAGGCTCTCACATTCCTCCCTGATTAAAATATATTTTAATGTCAGTTACATTTTTTTTTTTACATCAGGGAATAAATATGAATGAATGATTCATTTCCAAATATGCTGGCAGCTCATTAATGTTTAATAATCATAAGTACTTGCCTTGATGCCTGCTTTGAATCGGAACAGTACTTGGGTTGAGACTGAAGAAAGAAACGGCCTTTGTCATTGCCACAAGATTTTGCCTGTAATGCTTTTATTAAAATGTAGTGTCTGGTTGTAGGTGCCTGTGAAGAAACCGGCGGCAGCTGCAGGCAGCACCAGGAAAAAGGACAGCAGCTCTAGCAGTGAAGAATCTGACTCTGAGGAAGAACAGCCTGCCAGAGCTTCTGCACCAAGTACGTCTATATCCAGTAATTTTTCTGAATGTAAGATTATGGAAAGGTTGTTACTTAATTTGCTCTATGTATTTCTGAATAACAGAACCCAAGGCTGGTGGAGGCACAACACCCAAAGCAGCTGTTCCTGCTAAAGGTGCAGCTCAGAAGAAGCAGGAGAGCAGCAGCAGTGAGGACAGCTCTTCAGAATCTGAAGATGAAGCACCAGCCAAGGTATAAAGGACCATCTGTTTATAGCTTTGTATTATTTATTACTGATTGTCTCCACTTATTATCAGTCAATTTAGTGGGCAGATGCATACAGCAGATATTAATGGCTTACTTTCATGTGTCCTGTTAGGCTCCAGTCAAACCAGCCCCGGTAAAGAAAGCTGCTGCTGAATCGAGCAGTGAAGACTCGTCATCAGAAGATGAGGCTCCTCCCAGCAAAAAACCCAAAGCAGGTGTGGTTTCATGCTTATTTGCAACTGTACAAGCTGCAGAGTAACAGCCTAAATGTCTTAGTTTAAAAGATGTGAGAGAGACTTGGAACAGCACATTTAATGTGTTTTTAACTGATGTGTCTGAATTTAACAGCTACATGAAAAATAAGTTGTATTAAGTTCATATTACTTACAGCAGTAAGAAAAAGCCTTTTTTTTTTTTTAAAATATCATTATCTGTCCCAGGGATGAGCAGATGAACAGCTCGACAGTTTTTCAGTCTGTGGTTAAAATATTGTCTTTATTTTGATGCTGATGAGCTACCTTTGTCCTGTCAGGAGCATATAGTGCAGTCCCACCTCCTGCTTCAATCCAGAAAGCTCCTGCTGCATCAGCAGCAAGCAAGGCCAAAGACAGCGACTCTTCGGACAGCAGTGATGAAGATGAGAAGCAGAAGAAGAAGAAAGTGGCACGTAAGTGGTTCTTTCTGACTTTGACCGCTTGGTGATTTCAGCTTGATGTCTAACAGCATTGTAACTGTCACAGTGAAACCCACCCCTGCAAAGATGCCTGCAGCCAGACCTGGTGCATCTAAACCCACTGCAGAGAAGGAGTCCAGCTCAGAGAGCTCTGGTAATGGTCACAAATTCCACTTATTTCCCATCTTAGTGATGAGTCTGTGACAGTGAATGTTTATAAATGTTTCTTTCTTTCTAGATTCAAGCTCAGATGAGGAAGAGGCCAAGAAGCCCGCAGTTAAAGCAGCCCCAGTCAAACCTGCTCCAGCTAAAGAGGTGAAGAAACCTGCAACAAAAGTGACCCCTGCTAAATTTGCTAAAGAGGACTCCTCGTCGGAGGACTCCAGTTCAGAGGAGGAGGGAGCAAAGAAGCCCACAACTAAAGCTGCACCTGCCAAGACTACTACAGCTCAGAAAGATGAGTCCTCAGGTAGGAGATGCCACATTTTGGGTATTTGAACTCAGTATTTCTGTAAGCGAGATGTCTTGTTATACCTTGACTTAGTTCTCATTCACACAGCTATCTTTCTGTTCTAGTTTGTGCTCCATGCCTGCACTCAGATATTGTTAATTGACTTGATATAATTTCTGGTATTGCTCCTACATTGTTTTCAAACCTTCATGACAGTATTGATTTTTTTTTTTCCCAGATTCAGAAAGCAGCTCTGAGGATGAGGCCCCAGCAAAACCTTCAACTAAAACTGCAACCCCACCTGCAGCTTCTAAGCCTCAGGCCAAGGCAGCAGAGACCAGCTCTGAATCAGAGGACTCCTCTGAGGATGAGGAACAGCCTGTGAAAGCCAAGCCTGCAGCTAAAACAACTACCCCAACTTCAAAGCCTGCTGTCCCTGCAGCAAAGCCTGCAGCAGCAAAGCCTGCAGCAGCAGAGAGCAGTTCAGACTCTGACTCCTCTTCTGAAGAAGAAGAGCCTGCTAAGACTAAGATAACGGCAGCGAAACGGCTCATCCCAGCTTCAAAGCCTGCTACTCCTGCAGCAGAGAGCAGCTCTGACTCAGACTCCTCTTCAGAAGAGGAAGAACCAGCTAAGGCCAAGCCAACAGTGGCTAAGGCTGCGACGCCAGTTTCAAAGCCTGCTACTCCTGCAGCTAAGGCTGCAGCAGAGAGCAGCTCGGACTCTGATTCCTCCTCTGAAGATGAAGAGCAGCCAGCCAAGGCTAAACCTGCAGCCGCTAAAGCAGCTACCCCAGCCTCAAAGCCTGCTAAACCTGCAGCTAAGGCTGCAACGCCAGCTTCAAAGCCTGCTACACCTGCAGGAAAGCCTGCATTGGAGGAGAGCAGCTCTGAGTCGTCCTCTGAGGATGAGGAAGAGCCAGCTAAGACCAAGCCAGCAGCAGCATCAAAGCCTACTACTCCTGCAGCTAAGAAAGCTGCTGCAGAAGAAAACAGCTCAGACTCTGACAGCTCAGACTCAGAGGATGAAGCGCCAAAGAAACAAGCTCCAGCTGCAGCCAAGAAATCTGCCCCTGCAGCTAGTGCCACAAAGGCAGCACCTGCAACCAAAAAGGCAGCTGTTACTTCAGCAAAAAAAGCAGAAGAGAGTAGCTCGGATTCCACAGATGGGTCTGATTCAGAGACAGAGACCCCCGTGGCTAAGCCTACAGTTACCAACAGCAAGACGGGAACTCCCAAGACAGCGGCATCAGCGAAGGTTGCTGCAAAGCCAGCAGAGTCCTCATCCAGCGACAGCAGCTCTGAAGAGGACGAGGAGCCCAATAAAGGAAGTACAAAAAGTGCTCCAGCAGCTAAACCTAAAACGAGCAATAGCAGCTCCTCAGAGAGTTCATCTGAAGAGGACGAAGCACCACGTAAAGCAGCCACTGCCCCTAACACCCCAGCAATGAACAGTAAGATTCAAACATGAAAATCTGAATAATCTTTTTATTAAACTGGGAAATGAACTGATGTCACTCATTTTGATTTGTATTGCTTTTTACACTTTTTTTCTTCAAGGTTTTTTTTTTTTTTTATGGAACAGTTGCAGTATTGACTGAGCACCTTTTCCTCCTGCAGGTACTAATGGAAAGAGAAAAAAGGATGAAGAATCATCAGAAAGCGAAGAGACAGAAAATGAATTAACGACACCAAAAAGCAAGAAAGCCACAACCACACCACAGACTTTCCCTAAAGCCAGTAAGAAGGTAAGACCTGCACGAGGTTAGATTTAAACTGAATAGTCAGTTAATTTTATACTGAGTTGAAAAAAGCTGAAGCCACTTTCTCTCTCCAGTCTTCAAACATACCCTTCCGTAGAATACGAGAGGAGGACGTAGACGTGGACCCCCGTCTCTCAAACAATTCTTTTGATGCAAAGGTGAATTCTTTAATTCTTCTCATCTCACATCAAGTACTGTATGCTATAGTTGTTGAGGTGACTGATATACAGTCAATTAAAATATAAACATCTTTACTATTTCAGATGGGAGCTAATGGAGATTGGGGCCAGAAAGCTAATGATGTACTGAAGTTCACAAAAGGCAAATCATTCCGCCACGAAAAGACAAAGAAGAAGAGAGGAAGCTACCGTGGTGGAGCCATCTCCACTTCAGTCAACTCCATTAAGTTTGACAGCGATTGAGGAAGTCCTCAGTCTGGTCCGTGTCACTTCAACTGTACTGTACCAGGTCTGATCAGGAGTTTAAGTTGTCTGCCCAACCCACCCAGCAGCAGCACACTAACATGATACATTGAGCTGAACTGTCCCGTTGATTCAACTTGCCTTTAGAGTCGTACATTTAGCAGAGCTGTGGCAGCAGGGAAAATGCGCCCCCAACTGTGATATTACTTATAGCCACTAGGTGGCTGCAAGCCCCTGGCTAATGGAGAAAATGTGTTTGGCCCTTTCGCTTGTTTTTGATTCTGTTCTTAAATGTTTGTAACATTAATCTTTCATCTTAAGTATGATTGAAAGCCATCCATCTTTACATGTTCTTCATTGTGAGTCATGAATTATTCTTTT
>VUQJ01021531.1:4446-30289 GCA_015108635.1 Andinoacara biseriatus | reverse complement strand
GGACGTGCTGCTGATGGCAGTCTAACCTGTTCAAACTCTTCCAGGTCCACTTCTCCATCACCATTCAGATCAAACATCTTGAAAGCTATCTCAAAGTTCCTCTGAGGAGCTGGGGCACAAGAGCAGAACAAAAGAAAAGTCACAGTTGTGCAATATCTTCAACCTTCACCTCACTGGGGGTGACATGAAGTTCTCACACAGGAAATACAACCATTAAACTGCATTACATTTACAATTTCTCCAAGTCCATCGTTCCATCTCAAAGACAACACTTAGATCCATGTAGCCACTTATGCAATGGTATTTAAAAATATTTAGTACATTTTAAATAAATATTTACTCTGCTATAGACCAGAATCAGAATCAGAAAGTTTTATTGCCATATGGAAATTGCTGCGGTATCTAGTGCTTACATAAAAACAAGTAAGTATAAATACTATAACACAATATTACAAAATATACAATACAGAGACTAACTACGATAAGCTATAATCATTAATATGTACATGACAGTGCAGCGATCAGTGCAGACAGGTGCATAAACGTAGGGTCATCCGTGTTTGTGGAGGGTGGTGTGAACAGTCATGAGTCCAACAGCAGAGGGGAAGAAACTGTTCTTATGGCGGGAGGTTCTGGTCCTTTGCTTTATGAAATTAAGTAACCTGACTTTTACTGTCTGTTTCTTAGAAAATGACCTAAACTTTAGCATGTTTTGTAAGACATAAACACCGATGTGACAAAATGTTATGACCACCCTCACTTAATATGCAGCTGGTCCTTTGGGTGCTGACAGCTTAAACCCACTGAGGCATGGACTTTATAAGAAGTCTGAAGGTGCCTGGTGGTAGCTTGTGCCAGGCACTATTACCAACCCTGTTTCTTGGACCAACCCCATCCCTCATTAATTGTCTGACCTGCCACAGAGCAGAGCAGAGCAGAGTCAGCAGCAAAACATTGTTATGACATGTGACGATCAAAATTTAAACGTTCATCTGTGAGTGGTCATAATACTTTGACTCATCCACGTAATTCGTACACCAAAACAATAACAAGCAATATAAAACATTATATAATCTCTCCTATATTGTTAAATTCTTTTCAGAGTTCACCTTGTTATTGTGCAGTGAACTAATATGATTGTTTAGTGCTTCAAACATCCCTCAACTTCTTTTATGGAAGATTAATCTTTATCTCTATCTGCAAAGGATTAAGATGAAATCAAAGAGGTAAATGTGTACCACTATGAGGTGTAAATTGAAACCAAGTAGTCAAAATGTGCCCTTTATGCTGTTTTTGTGGCCATGTTAAATGGATTGGAACCAACCATAATGCATCCTGCTTTGTCTGCCTAAAAAAATGACATGTCCTTGGAAAAACTTCCCTTAAGGCTCTTTTTTTTCCCATATAAATGGATTATAATAAAAGGTCTAGCTGAGCTAGGGATAAAAGTTTACTAGCCTTTGGAGAGGAAGGAGTCAAGCTTCGTTTTCATTTTATTACCAATAACTCTGACACATTTAAAGGAGAGGAATTAATGTGCCATTTATTTCCCGTATCAATGACCAATACTGGATCAAGTTAAGTTTGATCTGTGGAACACATCCGAGTAAGCTGACTTGGTCGACTCGCTTAAACATTTCCAAACCCACGTGTCACACATGTCCTATCCTACCTAATAATGTCACAGTGAAAGATTTCCCTTCTTTCACCTTCTGTCTTAAGTGACAGTAGACACGTAGAGAGCAGAGAAGACACAGAAGAGACCCTCGTGGGATTTGATTGGTGAACTGTGCATAAGATTTAAAGGATGTTATACCTAATGAGACAGGTCATATAAACCATTTCAATTCTAAGCAGTCTTGCACATTTCAACAATCTACTTACTTGACAGCACAGTGGTGAGAAAGATGTAGTCAGAGAAGGAGATAAGGCCACATTCTCCCAGTGTGTAAAATATGCTGTCCTCGTCTGCAAACTTCTCCCTCTCCTGGGCAATCTTCTGCTCATCCAGGTCAGGACACACACAAAAAGGAAAAGTTCTATTAAAAACCTTTCACAGCTTCTACAACTGTGGAGTTGTGTGTGTGCAAGCAAGTATGTGTGTGCGTGTGTGTGTGTGTGTGTGTGTGTGTGTAAGAGCGAGGCCCAATTAGAGACTGGTTCAAACACAAAAATTTACACACATTCTGGTCTTTCACATACACACTTAAAAAAACGTTACTTTGTATAGTCAGGTTATCACATTAACAGTCATGCAAGTGCTGCATACACATGAAGACAAACAGGTAGGCGAGGATGGTGATGATTAGTCAGTGATCAGTTCGAGTACAAAACCATTTATCCACCAGAGACCGTACTCACAGTGAGAAACTGACAAAGAGAGGGGAAACCTCACGAGAGACTGCAGCACAAACACACACTATTAAACACATCTGTAACATAACCCAGTGTATTAGTCATTAAAAACAAGGTGAATTAATCTTTCTCTTTCACACACCCACATACACACATACAAATGCACAGTTAACTATGTTTTTCCATGTTTATATTCACAGCACTACATGAAAGTGTGACTTCATCACATGCACACTACACACTCAGTGACAGAGACTTGAAAGACAGTGTCCCACTAGCAGGGCTCTCCACCAAACAGACGGACAGAGCATGCCTAGAGAGGGGTAAGGGGGTGGGGGTGGGGGGCTGGCCCACGTGGCGTTACCTCCATCTGCAAATAGGTCCATTTCAGGGGAGGATGAGGAGGGAGGAAAAACAACTGTTAGAAAAAAAAATCATGGCCTCTGCTGTCTTTAGCAGGGCCTTAAGTGACAAGACAGGCATTTGCATTCACATTGCTGCACATGGGGCGCACACACACACACACACACACACACACACACACACACAGAAACAATCTTGCTCAAAACAAGATAATTGGGCGATGCCACTCAAAGAATTCTATTACGCTTTGCAGTCTTCATGGTATGCAACTACAATTAGTGTACAATAAATAAACTAAGACTATGATTTGCTCTGATACACATTATTACATTGTGTGTACATAGAGCATATCTACTTTAGTAGATGTAGTAGTATAATCACAGGAACTGCATGCTGAGTACACTACAAATCAAAGCTTATCTCATTAACACTTGCAGGGGAAGCAGACCTATATTATTTACATTAATTGAAACATACATGAATACAAACATTTGGTAGCACTCCCTTTCATATCAAATCTTTCGAATTATTACCCCATATCCGACTCCCTTCTCATTACTTAGAATCTGTATAACTGCTGCTTAAGACAATTAGTATGAGCTCATGAAGCTGGTCTCTATCGCCAATTCATGTCTATCCTAAGTCAGAATAACATCAGTTTCTACTGTGACTAATACATTCATGGTCTAAGGAGAAGGGAGTGGGGAGAAAGGGGCAATTAGAGGAGGAAAAAGATTTTTCAAGATACTGGTTGACAGGAAGAGACAGAAGAAGAAAGACAGCAAAAGGCAATGTTTTAGTTCCAGGTGCTACTGTCTGTATAAATAGTACAAGAAAGAATAGAGAAAAAAAGAAGAAGGGTGAGAGTGAAAAAGGTTGGTACTGTCCCCCAAGTTGGGAACAATGACACATGGAACAAGCTCTCTGGGTCTGAGGCAAGGATGAGATATAACGCCAGTCTACAAAACAGAAAAGCCAGACACTGCCACAAAAGTGTGCATGCCAATGGGCACAATGGGACAGCTAGAAGGCTGCACACAAAGAGACAAAAACACACTGGGCCTCATTATAAAGATCAGAACAGAGGCACAAAGCACATTAGGGATAATATCACATCTTTCACTGGTTTGAGTCAAGGATAAAAGCATCCTCATAGAAAAAGCCAAAAATGGCACTGGAGGAAAACAAATCCAATTACACCCCAGCCCCCCCAAAAAAGTTGAGACACCATTTGAAATTAATTAAAAAGAAAATGCTACAATTTGAAAGCTCATTATTAACTCCATTTAACAGAAAATAGTACAAAGATATTTTTAAAAAATGCATGTATGTATGTATGTATGTGTGTGTGTGTGTGTGTGTGTGTGTATATATATATATATATAAAATTTCAATTTGCTGATCTAATCTAAAAACCTGCTGAAACTATAACCAACAAAAATATAAACCCAAAAGGTTCATTTAAAATGACATATCTTTTAACATGCCCATGCACTCCAGGAGGAATGGTACTGAGTGCTGTGAACTCTGATCATTGACCACGCTGTGATTGCTTTGTGATAACATATAGGCTGTTGCATAAAGATCTGCTATTGAAGCCTGGATTGATACACAAATTGTATACACAAATTGTTGTGCTTATACATTGTTCATTAGTTATGAGATGAAATAGGAAAATGTTTTGTGCGTTTACATTTTTGTTCGGTGTACTTGGAAAAAAATCAGTATCACTCTGTGAAAGACTCTGTGGGCAAATATCGTTTTCTCATTTTTGCAAGTATTTATTCAGCTACACTTTATAATATCATTAAAGGATTCAGAGAATTGTACACAAAGTGCACAAAGCACTGAATGGTCTAGATCATCACCGACACTGAATTAAAAAAAAAAACATGAACATGAAGAGTCATGCTATGTCTGCAATTCTACCACACAAACACATAAAATAATAAAATAAAAAAGAACTACACAACAGGATCCAAAACAATTATGGGGGGGACATCATCTCACACTTTACATGACCCAAGCCGTTGAAATCCTACATTAAGCAAAACTTTTTTTCCCTTTAATACTGTAATACAGTAATTCCCGCTGATTCCAAATGCTTACAGCATGTTTTTATAGGAAGAGTTGATGCAACACAGTGGCAAGCACGCCCGTGTCACCACTTTATGTGAAACGTGTTGTTGAACTCAAAGTCAAAATGGGCTGTTTTTATTTACAATTTACAAAAAAAAAAAAAAAAAGAATACTTTTTTTCTAAATGGAGTTATAAAATGGCCACGCAATGGAAACTAGTACCATAGTAATCCAATATTATTATTTTAAGGGCTGCAGCCACAGGTACTAACCCAAAAGCCATGGACACAGTCTACTCTGATGCAGCCTGTGTCCTACTAGGTAAACGACCTAATTTTATCTTTTAGGATCCCACTCTACAGCCACAGACTTCAGTGCCAATGAGCTGACAATAAAACATCCCCTCTTCGTTTTTGCTTTCTCTCACACACACATACACACAGTGCGCCATCATAGTGTGATGTAACACTGTGCACACTGTTTCACACTGCCTTTCCCTTCCTTAGATCCTGCGGCTCTGTTGTATGGGATCATGGCCGGACTTACGCTTAATCCTCTATCTTTCTGCCACTAGTTCAGCCTCAGCTTCCAAGATACGCAATATAGGATGCTCCAGCAAAAAGCCAGTGAATGGCACAAAAATGCACACACAGAGTATAATATCAGATAAATGACAAAAAACGTATCTACAAAATGCAGCTATTAGGCTACTTGATTCCTAAGACACTTAGTCTCTGTCTCTAATCAGTTAGTAATTCATTAGTTTTGATAGCTCAACCGGGAGGACATTATGCCTATAAAACACGCTGCTGCATTTACTAAGAGGCTCCGAACTACTACTAAAAACAAAAAAAAAAACACTTGTAGATTTTTCCCAAAGCAAAGCAATGATCTTTAAATGACTGTAAGCCTGATTGCTGCAGCAATCAAGTAAATTAAAACCTAATGCCTTCTTTGTGTGTATCTGTTAATCAGTGCCAACTTTTTGCCCTGAGCCTGGTTATGTCTTCATTCATGTCTTTGTGTGTCAGCTACATTAAAGCCAACCCGTGGCTGTGTCCAGATGGCAGACTGAACAATCGAACTAGCCTGTGAGGTGAGGCAGAAACACAGTGCTGACAGAGCTGCTGTCTGGGCAGCACTGGTAGCAAAGAGGACTTAAAGTTTGGTCAGGGCTAATCTCTCCAGTGCACTAGTGCACTAAGGAACAGCCCAAAGCTACCCCTGACCAAATTTTAACTAGCTTTAAGAAAGCAAAAAAAAAAAAATTAGACCTGTACAGCCAAGCATAATCAAAGGGATGCATGCAAAAGGCCAAATCTTTCACTCGAGTAGTTAGAAAGCATTTTCAAAACGCAGCTGAAAATTTTGAAGTTTAAAAAACTTCTTTAGATTTGTTTTCTTTTTTACACTATATATAATATATATAATATATAAAAATATACACTATATGTGATTATTTGCACAGTGACTTGATTTGCAGAGTTTTGCCTTTACATCGCACTATAAGATATTTGAAATCAACAATAAGGATGTGATTGGGGTTTAACAAAAAATAAATAAATCATTTGAAACTGAACGTCTACATTTTATCCAATCTTGTGGTGGTAACAGAGGAAAAATGCCAAAGACAATTGTGTTACTGTCCAAAAACCAATGGACACATGACTATATAACACAGCTCTGATGAGAAGGATCAAATCTCTGACACCTAGTGTCATAACAAAAGCAAACAGACATCTGCTGAAGCAACTTTGATTGATATGGGACATAATTCACACTATTCTACAATCCACTTGTATAGACATTTGTATACCAAAAATATGTCATTTGTCACCCATCTATTTTCCTCCTATCTTTTTCCTCCAACAGTGCCACACCAAAGATATTAATTTATTAGTCTAGGCTGAGATTTGCCTGTGTAGATGAAAGCCTCAGGCAGTGACAAAAGAAAATTGCTCTCATTCCACTGTTAATGTGTGTCGAGTGTGCATGGATTTGAGTGATGCCTGTCCCTAAGTGACCTTGTATCTGAATGCAAAGGGAACTTGGTTTGCTGGACCGTGCTGATAAACGAAAGGAGAAAAAAAAAGTCAGTGACATGTACAGTCTGTCAGTACAGAATGGGTGAAAGAGGGGAGAATGACAAGGGATGCATTAAAAATGAATCGGTACCATTATGTCCTTTGCACTGCAGTGTGTGATGTGGTAGCTCTAAGGTTACTGTCACTTTTGTGGGTATAATAAAAGATTTGAGTTTCAAGGAAAACTGAATTCAGGATGACCTGCTTGAGGGTGAAGTCATCCAGGTCTGAGCTTGACATTTCTGAATGGTCTGATGGTCTGCAAGCCCACTTTCGCACGAGGAACACTTTGAAAACACATCAGATCTTAATAGGGCAAAAAAAAATGTTTTTTAAAAATCACATTGAATATCTACACCAGGGGCGGAAGTAGGGGAAGCGGTCTGTGGGCCGCAAGTTTGGGCACCCCTGATCTACACTGATGTGGACTGGTTAATGTGTTAGAAATGAAAGGATGCGATCAAAGGAAGTGATCAATCTACAGAGGGGTGAATTGAAAGACACCCCAAAGTGAAAAAAATAGGCTTGGCTAGTCCATTCTGCTAATATTTTATTGCAGCAACTCAAAATGGTACTCAGTACTTTGCCTGATGGCAGTCAGGCTGCCATTAGGTATCTGTAATATATGCTCAGGATGAACCTGCTCTGTGAAAAGCACAGGGAACCACTGGTGGACCTGCTAATTTTGAAGTTCTATGGCAAATGCCAATCGGGTTCCATGGTGTCGGGCCCGCATTGGGCCCTCAGGCCACCCTCATGAAGCCTGTTTCTGATTGCTCGGTCAGAGACATTCACACCCATGGCCTGTTGAAGGTCATTTTGTAGGGCTCTAGCAGCGCTACCTATGTATTCTGTAGGGTCCAGGTATCACCTCATGCTACCAATAGTGACACTCACCCTAGCCAAATGCAAAACTAGTGAAAAGACATGATGAGGAAGGGGAAAATGTCAGTGGTCTCCACCTGTAAAACTATTCATGTTTTGAGTGTCGTTGCCCCTCTAGTGCACCTGTTAATTTCAGTAACACCTGAGCAGCTGTATATAATTAACAACCCCCTCTGCTACTAAACTGACCAGATCAAAATCCCAGAAGTTTAACTGACTTGATGCTACACTCTGATTAAAAAGCTTCCCTTTAGTTTTTTGAGCAGTGTATATCCTCCCCAACAAACACAAAGACAATGAGATTTTTCATCTTGGTTACTTAGCTGCAGACAATATTTCTCCCTGTATATGATCACAGCTTTGGACCAAAACACCGCATCCTGTAGGTGGGTAGGCAGGTGTGTGGGAGGAGAGAAAATTAATGCATTAGCCACCTCTAGTCTCAGGGGCAACCACAAAGCAGGTGTGCCATTAATAACTAATGGAGGGAGCACATTCAGTATAATGCTTCCTGATGTGGAACGCTCAATAAACAAATTTTGTTCACCGAGGACTGGCAGCTGTCTTATAAAAGAAAGGGTGAAGCGAATTAAATGACCAGCTTTTGAGACAACCCAACCTCTAACATAGTAGAGAGAGAGAGAGAGAGAGAAAGAAGAAGAAGAAGAATATATAGAATAAAAAGTGGTCTGTATCAGTCCGAACAGCAGTCCCTGGGAGCTTCCTGTGAAATCAGAAAGGGTAAACATGACAACAGTTGGTGTGACAAGTGGCTCGTTTTCCATCGGAGCAGCCCGCTCTGCACTCCCTCTGAGTGACAGGTGTCGACTTTCAGTCTCTGTGGGTCATCCGGAAGACAGTGTGGCTTTACAAACAGAGCGGGCCAGAACATGTTGGAACAGTTTGCATACATTTAAACGTACAAACCAAGTCCTGCCTTCAGTAACTCTAAACCATGCTCTACAGAAATCATGCAGCACTGACACCCGACAGTCCAGAGGATGGATTTGTGAAGACTATCAAGCACATCAATTCAGCCTTGACATTAGCTAACAGAGCCCTTGTTCTGGGCATTAAACCACCTGGTGATGCCATCATGCACAGAGAGGGGGCGCCGCCACCAGCTTACTTTCTCTGTGAGACACAGGCATTAGAGCAGTGCATGCTGGGAAACAACTCAAGTGCCAAAGCATTTGGAAAGCTACAACTGTTAGAAGAAATGAAAGATGAGAAGAAAAGGTGTGCATGTAAAGCAAGACAGTGAGAGTGCAGGGGAACAGCACCATTAGGATGTCTTACTGACCAATACACTTTCGAAAGTAACAATTTTAGTGACCCTTTTCATCCCAGCTTTGCAATATTTTACAATCTACGTACAATTTACGCATAAAAGTAAGAGCACTTTACTTGGGGGAACTGCCTAGTATATATAAATTATATAGCAGTGCTGCAGTGTTTAATAATCCCTGTCAAGGCAAACTATAGTCTGCATTTTCAATAATTCAGCAGGGAAGGCATGGCATATAGCTGCCTCTAGCAAAGCTATACAAAGGGCACTGGGAAGGTCTCCAACACAACGTCCAATATCAATGCGGTGTTTGAGTTTGCATATTTGATACAGGATCACACACAGTGCCTACTTCACATTATCACACTGCCAGTCATGATATGATGAACAGGCTTTAACCTGCCCTTTGCTACCATTATCTTATCTGCATGCAATGCTGACTGACAGAGCCATTCAACCTACTTAACAACCAAACCTCTTCAACATTTACACTACACTAAATACAAGTATCAGGTGTCTTACTGTAGCACATATAATTGATGGGCAAGGCAGAGGTGGAGAGCACTATGGCAACCAAATAAGCCAAAATAAGACATCTCAGAGTGTGCTGCTGTGTTTATGCAACTAGTACTTGCATAGGGCAGAGAAGCATTTATATCATGAAGTTTTTTTTTTTTTAATTTGTTAAAAAGTAGTTAATAATTAAACACACCAATCCCCTGATTACTAAAGCAGCTACTGTTCATGCTTGTGCAGGTTACCAACCTGTTGCTCTGTGGTTAAAGTGGTTACCAGCCAATCATTAACAAATACATAACATGGCCATACTCTGCTTATTTTATATATATATCCATTCAGGTTTTTCCTCACGGTTTCCATGTGCTGTATTTGGGATGGAAGTAGACTAAGGTTCTACTGTGTGTGTGTGTGTGTGTGTGTGTGTGTGTGTGTGTGTGTTTGTGTGTGTGTGTGTGTGTGTGTGTTTGAAAATCTAAAAAGTTATCATCACTGTCAATTTACTCTTCCGCTTTCAAACAGGTTTATCAAAAACCTTCAGGAAAACTCTTCAGGCAAATAAGAAACACTGAAGGACAGATGAGTGCCAGTCCCACACGTGGTACATTTAAAAAAAACCTCTTTATGTAGATAAAGGTTTCAGGAAGAGAGCATAAAGATGAGACTAACTCAATTTTTGGATTACGTCTTACATCAACATGTGTAACCTTTGAGGAACAAGCTAGGAAATTTCCATTTTCTTCCATTTCAATTCAATTCAATTTTATTTATACAGCGCCAATTCACAACAAACAGTCCCCTCAAGGCGCTTTGTATTGTAAGGTAAAGACCCAACAATACTGCAGAGAAAAACCCAACAGCCAAACGACCCCCTATGAGCAAGCACTTGGCGACGGTGGGAAGGAAAAACTCCCTTTTAACAGGAAGAAACCTCCAGCCGAACCAGGCTCAGGGAGGGGCAGTCATCTGCCGCGACTGGTTGTTTTGTTCCAAAACAATGAGCCCTTTTTCCTTACTAAAGGTGATGATTAATAGAATTCTTTTTTTTCTATTAAATTTTCTTTTTTTATTATTATTAAATTGCAAAAACGACCCTTATGGCAGAGAAATCAAGATGACAGTTTACCAAGGATTGGGTTACCTGTAGGGCCTGAAGAAGAGACATGGGCCCACACTCCCGTAGACCCACCACATGCAAGAGGTGTCATAGGGGTTGGGTGCAATGTGTGTTGGGCAGCGGCCAAGGGCTGAGGCCCAGGCACATAGCTCCCGGACTATTGTGGCTGGCTACTGGAAAATGCAACATCACCTTTATGGCGGGGAAGAAGCCTGAGGTAGTGCATGAAGTTGAAAGATACCACCTAGATATAGTCAGGCTCACCTCAGCCTGGGCTCTGGAACCAGTCTCCTGAAGAGGAGGTGGACTCTGTTTCAGTCTGGCGTTGCCCTCTGTGAGAGGCAATGGGCTAGGGTCGGTATCATTGTATCCTCTCAGCTTGTTGCCTGTACGTTGGAGTTTTAAACGGTGGACAAGAGAGTTGCTTCCCTGCACCTTTGGGTCAGGGAACATGTCCTTACTGTTGTTTGCACTCAAATGACAAATGACAATTTAGGGTAACCAGCCTTCTTGGTGTCACTGTGGGGAGTGCTTGAGGGTGCTCCACTCAGTGACTGCATAGTCCTACTAGGAGACTTCAATACTGAGACCCGGAGAGGCGTGATTGTGAGGAATAGCTTTCCTGATCTGAACCTGAGTGGTGTTCTTTTATTAGACTTCTGTGCAAACCACAGTTTCCCCATAACAAAAAACATGTTTGAACATAAGGCCTTTTAAACATAAGGAGTAACTGAGGTGATGACTGGGGGTGAGGTCAGTTGACACTTTTTGGTGGCAGGGCCCCTGGGGTGGATGAGATTCAACCTGAGTTCCTGAAGGCTCTGGATGTTCAATTCAATTCAGTTCAACAGTGCAACAGTCACCTCGCTTTATGTTGTATGGTAAGGACTATACTGTAGAGCTGTCTTGGTTGACACGGCACTGCAACATTATATGGAGATCTGGGGCGGTGCCACTGGATTGGCAGCCTGGGATAGTGGTCCCCTCTTCAAGAAGTGGGACGGGCGGGTGTGCTCTAACTATCGGATCGGATCACATTCCTCAGCCTCCCTGCAAAGGTCCTTGCCAGGGTGCTGGAAAGGAGAGTGACTGAAAGAAGGGGATCGCAGATACAAGTAGCAAAAATGAGCTTCCCCCAAGGGGACGTTAGCCTCTTAGAGATAGGATGAGGAGTGCAGTCAGTTGGGAGGGACTCAGAATAGAAGCACTGCTCCTCCACATCGAAAGGAGCCAGTTGAGCTGGAGAGATTAAATCTCACGGCTGCCCTAGGAATGCCTCAGTATTCCCTCGGATAAGCTGGAGGAGGTGGCTAGGGAGAGGGAGGTCTGGGTTTCTCTGCTAAGGCTGCTGCCCCCCACCACCTGGTCCGGGGCAAAGTGGAAGAAATTGGATGGATGGAAAAACTAAACCTGAAACAAAATTTTCAGAGCATCCAAATCATGTCAGTTGATGCTGGAGCCTTAGCAGAATATTAAATTAAAAAATGGCTTCACACATTTATATGGTGAGAGAAAGAGGTCTTTATTTCTAAAACATGGCAGGCCAGGGGCCGGCTATATAAACAAAGTGTGCAGACAAAAAGCGTATGCCTTTCCCTCACATGAACTGGTATTTATAATAGAAGAGTGTGCGGTAAAAATGTGTAGACTTCCCACATACTTTAGACTGTGCTTACACATGTTTTCTAGAGCAAGTCAAGCCCAGCATGATGAAATGAAGATGAAAAATAAGGTGAGATTGGATATAATATAAAACTAAGCAGCCAGTTAGTTTCTGCCTATATCAGTGTATACACACCTGCTACTTCATATCACATAATTCACCTTATACTCAATTTTATTAGGCCTTGTTTTATTATTGGTTGCTTAATGTGGGTGCTAATATGAGCGGATGATGAGCTGCTTTTCCAGTATTAACTGATGTCTTTTCTAGCATTTGTATGCCAACTATTGTTTTTTTTGTGTGTTTTGTTTTGTTTTGTTTTTTACCTCTGCCAGGGTTCTTTAATTTTAGCTTTGCAGTTGATGAGTTCATGAGTTTTGTGTTCTGTTCACAATTCCAGAACTGAGACCAACCAAACCACATCTCTGTTTCTCCATTTTTTCCTGTCAAGTGCTTCTTCTTTGCATGTCTAATGAGTGGATCCTGCAATTATTTTAAATGTAAAAGATGAAACAAAGAAGTATCTCCATTCATGGCCAAGGATGGAAGTGGAATTGAGGCTCATGCACTTCATAAAATTTCACAATGAATTATAAGAGGAGCAGGTGCACACATGGCTTTATGAATCAGATGAACGACTGGTATGCACTTTTCTGCCTTTGTACATAAACACAATCTTGCCGTGAACCTACACTGACTTCCACGCATCTGGGCCCATGTTCATAAAATTGTACACATTGGTTTTACAGCAACTTCATTAGGGCAGGATTTGATTATGCATGATTAAGCTTTTCCATCAACTCAACAATCATAATTCATCATGTGCCTTACATGTGAATTATGTGGCCGTCTGACTTCTGACTTTTAACAAGTAGCACATTTTGGTAATACATTTCATTTAATGTTCAACTTGTGATTATTTGTATATGTGATGCATGCTCCTTGCTAAAAGGAAACCATCAATTTTATTTCATTGCTGTACATGCCTTTGATATCTTGTCCAGTTGCGTAATTGCTTCAGAATCAGCCCCTAGCACCCCATTTATCCTCCACCATACATCTTGTTCTTATACAAACATATTGTACCATATATAATCCAGTATATACATTTGTTTAATGAGTGTGTACACCAAATCAAACAAGAAATCATGGGCAGCAAAAGGAAAGGTCAAGTTCCTTCCACATGCGCAGAGACTGACCTTGATATATCAGTGTTGTAATTAAAGCTACATTTCATGTCTCAGTGGCTTTCCCCATAATATTTACACTCCTGTTGCTCCAGTTCAAGAGAAGTCTCCCCTGTACATGATACAGCAGGGAGGAGAAATCAAATAAACACCCACTCAGAGGTAACAGGTTTAAGATGTCGCAGGCAGACAGTCATCCATCTTGTGGCTAAAGTCTCTGTCACCTGTGAGTGAACAGGAGAACTGTGTGTGTGTATGTGGGCGCTTGACGCGTGCGATTGTGTGGCTACATAAGGAAAAATGGCTGCCCCCAATATCCCCCAAAAGATCAAACATGGAAATAATTATGCCAACAGTAAATAAAGTAGAGATGAAACAATAAACAGTGAGCAGCCCTGAGACAGATGTAGCAGACGAACATCAGGCCTCACTGTTTGATGTCTGGTTTAACCAAATGGCTGTCAACAGTACATGCAAGACAGAGACAGGTCACTGAATACAAGTTACAAGGCGGCTACTGAAGTCTCTAGTTTGAGCTAGGTGTGTTTTACTAAATTTCACAGGCAATATAAAACAAATTCACTTTACCAGGTACACGTGGACATTTGTTTGATAATGTATGAAGGTTTGCAGGGTTGAACCCAAAGCATCTATGGTTATGGTTTTTTTCTCCAACACTCAGGCTGGAAGAAGATGAAAATGACTACAGGTATAAATGTTTTTCTCATTTTCTGGAGAAGGTCTAGTGTAAAACCAAAAAAACGAGTTAGATGCATAGGTACATATCCTCTGTACCAGAGGCACTATAAACTGTGCATTTGCACTGAACGCTGTCAGTGAATAAAAAATCGCATGCTGTAAAAAGACTGTATAGTTTCAAGGGATTCTGGTTAGCCCTGCAATGAGCTTAGCAGTCTGCACAGGGTTTACCTTACATCACACCTGATGCATGCTGGTCCTAAATAGGAGGAGATGTATAAATAATGAGCATAGAGAAGCTGTTGTTATGAATAAAAACAATGTTGAAACCCTTTATTGATTTAATTTTCCCATATTAGTAGCGCTGTTTGTTCCAATTATTGATTCAGGGTAACTGATACATATTAGCAATGGTGTTGCATTGTTTAGTTTTAAAGAGGGTACTTAGAGTTTGTGTCACACTGTTAAGTAATGTTACTTTTAAAAGTAAAATGTTACAAGATACTGCCATTAAAAACAATCCCTTATATTGCAACTTTACCTACTGAGAAACAAAAAGTATTGGAGTACTCTTGCTTTACCAAAATAAAACTTCCCTTTTGATTTAGCTTGTACATCTTACAGCATATTGTACAGAGTGTGTAGCCTTTTGTACATTTATGTCTGAGTATATTGCAATTATGTCACTGTGCAGCCGGCTGATATTAGTAGCATCTCTTCCACAACATAACCATTAACAAGCTTGTTAATTTCCCACTTAGTAATGTCTTTAAGCCAAAAACCCAGCTGAAGGAGTGAGAGGATGGACAGGAACAGTGTGACACTTTTTGCTTGTTTTCAAAAGCAAGGGAATGCAGTCATGTTTAACAGACTGCTGATGGGAGAAAGTAACTAAAAAAACAGTTACTTCAACTGCAAAACTAAAGTGACACATGACTCATTACATTAAAATAGTAATGTGTGCCGAGTTACTTTTCAGTTTGTTACACCCAACTCTGATCAAAAAAGGATTTTCAGCCATTCAAACTTAAAGTTTCTCTTTTTATAATTTTGTGTTTACCAAACCCCAAATTTCCCTCCCGCACTGAAAGCTGAACGAGCTGGCAGTTTCAGTTTGTGAGCTGCTGGAATAAATGGAATAAATGTTTTGTACATGAGGAATTTTTTTTCTAACTCTCCCAAGCGTTGTGCCACATATTTTGCTTTTCTTTTCTTTAAACTTCTATCCATCTACCCATCTATACACTTTGTATCTTGGTGATGTTACAGTGAAATGAGTATGAGGATGCCCATTTTCCGATCTCCAAGGTGACAAGTGGTTCAATCTACGAGTGAAAGCATGATGTCACGATGTCACATCTATGAGAGATTTTTAATCACGGGATAAACTTGCATCTGATTTATGTAAAAACAATTTATTAAAAAAAATTACACACACACACACGCACACACACCCTCACACACACACACACACACATAGACTCTTACAAAAGGTGGTGTGTCCCCTATACTGACCATGGATTGTGGTAATAATAGCAGCCACATGTTTCAGAACCTGTTATGTTACACTGTAAATGCACACACACCAAGACACACATTGAGCACATGCAGAGAAGCATGCAATCTAAAGGTTGAACCATGTGTAGATCTCCCACTGGTTTTCTTAATTTTGTTCTCATACCATTATAGTTCCAGGTTGTCTCGCTCTCTCCATCCTTTTACCGCCCAGCCTCTGACTTCAATTTTCTCCTTCTTTCTCTTGTCCCAATGTCCCATTACCTTAGAACTGATTTGTGGCTTCCTGAATGCTTCTTTGAGGGATTCATAAATCTAGAGTTACGTCAGGTCAAAAGCCAACCTCTAAATATAGTCAGTCTTTTGAACTTGCCAAGATGCTCACATTACCCCTGTGTATCATCAGTGGTAATTTGGGATTAAGAGATTATATGTATTATATGTACAATATAATCTGGCATGATTATATTATTATATGTACCATATGATTTCAAAGTGAACTCATGCTTTTGGGAATATTCAGAAGATAATTTTTCTTGTAGCATGTTCATGATTAAATGAAATATTTTTAAATATGAAGGTATTACGGATACCCTCATGATTCATACTATGCAATAATGAATCATGGAAGGGTACCGCTGTTGGTTGATGGTCATTCAGAGTGCCTGCAATGACGTTACCTTTTAAATAAAAATACTTTGTAGTTCCTTCAATAAATATAAGAAAGCTTTGTGTCAAGGCTTCCAGAAAAAAAAAAAAAATCAAAAGCTTTACCAAAATCTTGAATTTTATTTTGGTAAATAGTAAAGGGGCAGGGAGCCATATTGGGCCAGCAGGGAGGTGATTTCAATGCACTGTGTGCATGCAAAAGGTGGCACGTACCAAAGGATATTTGAATTGAATGACCAATGATAATCAAGCACAGCGTCATGACAGTGTCACAAAGTAATTTTTAGCAGATTGTAGCATGGACAGCCACAAAGGCAGTGGATACCTATGTGATCTCATTGCTTTTGAAATATTTGCTTTGAAGATGTGGCCCAAGACATCACGACAGTGATACAGTGGCAATAAGATGGCATCAGACTGCCATAAATCTGCTATCAGTTTGTGATTGAATGGGGGTCACGCTGGTAATTACATGCAATCTGTTTGTGAACATATGGTAATTAACTGTCATAAATTGGAAAAAAAAATCACAAATGTGTTCACATCTGTTGCAAATCACATTAACTACTTACATCCAACCAGAACCTAATAGCTTTGAAACAGAAATCACAAATGGTGTCGTAGTTAGTGTTGGACAGTGATTACCTGCAAAATTACCATGGGACTCGGCAAAATTGCTTCTATATAGGAACATAGCCAGCTGGCAACCAGCTGAGTCGAGTCCCCTATTGCGAAGAAGACACATTGCAGTCAAATTGCAGATGAGTTGCATCTTCACCAATCTGTCTGAGAGTGATTGCAGTCAGCTCAAGCCAGACCAGTATTTTTGGAGGCAGGTTGTCTCTCACCACACAGCCTGTGCAGTCACCTCTCAATAGCAAGTGGCCATAGCAACTAATTCCTGATTGTTAAAACTTTCCATTAGGTAACCACTAATTTTTTATAATTGCAAGGAGGTTGTCGTCCTTTTTCTAGTGTGACTGAGCCATTGGGCAGAATTATAAGTGCCTGGCAATCTATACAAAGTCACAGATGCGTAGTTGAGGTCAAAATGCCAAATGACAAATGCCAAAAGGTGAAGAAGGGTGTGGTCCAACCCAGGAATACGGAGTCAAGGTTTTGCTTCAGTGGAAAGTTAAATTATTATGTTCACAATGCTGATGCCATCCATCTACCTTACTGCCAATCCATTATCTAAAGTCATTCCTTTGACCTGAATCACTAATCAAATTTTAAATTATTATATCAGGGAGGCTTGATACAGACCGAGTGTAGGGGGAAAAATAGAACATATGGGAGACGGTAACTTAAAACACAGTGGAGTATTGACATTCCTTCACCAATGACTGATGAGTCCATTTGTGATGAGGAGGAGAAATGCAACAAACTGAAAACCCTATCAAGTATTCAGCAACTGGGGGCTGCATGGCACTGCTACATGTATATATGTGTTTGAAGGAGAAAGGTATCAATAATTCCCATCAATCATCCACTTCCTGCCTCAGTCAGCAGCTGGTATGTAGGAGAGAGCTGTGAGAATCATTAATTACACACATAAGCTCACACACTACATCATTACTGTCAACAGCTGCTAAGCAGGCCTTGTGAATACCCAAATAACATCGTTATCACAAGTATTCTTCAACAATGTGCCCCCTTTTAGTCCCCCTGGCCCTTTGCATCACAAGGAACCAGAAGGAATAATCATGAATTCCCTAGTTTGATGCCCTAAACAGTTCCTCTGTGCCTTGCTTTCAACCCCCACTCCTCCCTCAAACTCTTCACACGGCTGAGGTGGCCTTTGACCCCCAACAGACTTGTCAGAGAGACGTCAGGGTAAGCGCCTGTTAGAGGACAGTGGCTCAGGGGGAAAGAGAGGGGTGGGTAATGAGTGACAAGTGTGTGAATGTGTGTTTATGGGCTGAGAAGCGTGTTCGTCTTGTTTCTGCATGTGCACTGTATATACAATGTGCTGTCCAGTCCTTGTACCTATTACAAAAATTGTGAAAGGATAAATATGACAGAGGAGGCCATAAATTGTTGGACAGCTGAAATCCTAACAACTAAGATTGAGAAAATATTTCACTTATAAAACTTCAGCAAAAACTGTCCTTATAAGGAAAGGTGATGCATCACAGTACTTAATGTACCCATGTCCTAACTGATTGAAATGTGTTCAAAATAGACACGCATTTTATAGTCTATTTTCGGGTTTCAAGATTTAATAAACTTTCTTTGGAACTCTCAATATGAGATCCAAAGAGACGCTTGTGCAAGTGAAAGGTCATTATTAGTGTGAAAAACCAAAATAAACCAGAGAGACAGCAAAAACTTTAGAAGTGGCCAAATCAACAATCTGGTGCATTGTTAAAAAGAATGAATGCACTGAAAATGTTCAGCAACATCAAAAGGCCTGAAAGACCACAGAATACAATTAAAGTAGATGATGACAGAATTATTTCCATGGTTAAGAAAAACAATTTCACAACATCTAACCAAGTCAAGCATATTCTTGAGCAGTATCGTTGTCCAAGTCTACAATCAAGATGTACCTTCTTGAATGTAAATATAGAGGATTTACAACAAGGTGCAAACCACCAATTACACTCAAGAACAAGAGAACTAGATGAGGCTTCACCAGAAACCATTTAAAAGATCCTGCACAATTCTGAAAAATTGTCAGAACAATGGGAAGAGAAAAGTATGGCAAAGTAGAGAAACAGCACATGATCCAAAGCAGACCTCATTATCTATAAAACATGGTGGAGACACATTACAACATTATGGTATGAGCCTGTACGGCTGGTCACAATAGTGTTTATTGATGATGTGACTGCTGGCAGAAGTAGCAGGGTGAATTCTGAAGTGTACAGGGCTATACTGAGATTCAGCCAAATGCTGCAAAACTGATTTAGTGTCACTTCAGAGTCAGAGTGCAAATGGATAATGATTGTAAAACAATTCAAAAATTTCTCAATTTAAACAAATGAGTTGTTCTCCAATGGCCAAGTCAGTCCCCTGATGGCAGTCCTAACAGAGCAGCTTTTCAGTTACTGAAGGCAAAACAGAATGCAGAAAGACCCACAAGCAAACAGCAACTGATGCTGTAAAGGCCCGGCAGAGCATTTCAAAGGAGGAAACACTGCAAAGGATTTCCATTCAAGTATTTAAAACAAGTTATGTTAGTTTCTCCAATTACTTTTGAGCCTCTGAAAATAGAGGATTATGTGCAAAAATAATCCTGTAATTAGTTGAGCAACATTTTTGTAAAACTCCCATGAATTAATGCACTTCAGTCACAATCTTGATTGATTTAAAATCCACTGTGGTGGATTTATTTTATAGTTTTATATGTAAATTTTTTTTTTTTTAAAGTAATTGCCCACAAACCCAAGGACATAACTGATCATGTACTGTAAGGTTGTGTTTGATTGTTTTTCAAGGTGTTATCTGAGGATTTTATTGAACGTTTTCATGACCAAAACTATAGACAAAGTATAGAAAAAAGACACGCAAGGACCCAATGTCACCTCCTTCTGTGCAGTTATCACACACACAGACTCCCCAAAGTACACATGGAGACTGTAGATAAGTCATACTTTTTTGTTTGTTTGTTTGTTTTTAATTATTTATTTATTTATTTATTTTTAATTTTTTTAATTTAAAAAATTACTTTTACTTTTTAAAAAATTTCTGTTTTTGTATTTTCCTTTTGTAGATAAGTCAGAAGAGCCTGTAGAGCTGTGAGACCCAGGCAGTGCAATCACATTTGAGACAACTGTTTGCAATTGAACAGAAAATGAGTAAGAGTTACTAATCTTTTTTTTTTAAGGCAATGACACACAGACAATACAGATGGCTGCACTAATTATTGTGAATTGGTCCCATTTTAATGCCACATTACCCTAATACTAATCTCATTCCATCCATCCATCCATCCATCCAATAATATTTTTTATTTAATGGTTGAATTTTAAACAAATCAGTTTTACTACAAAAATAAGCAAGCCAAAGAAAAATAAGTATACATACAAATCCTGTGTATTATAAAGTGCACCACATTTATTATTTTGATAATAAGTGTCATGCCTAATCCCAGAGTGGGTTATGCCAGTTGAGCTAGACCATGTCTTGACAAAATATGTCCAAATGTTATTGTGTACCATGCTTCTCACACTCAAGCCCTCTATCAAATGACAAACCGCTGGGGTTATTTACTGGATCAAAGCACACAGTTTTGCTTTGTGGTGGTGTGCATGACTGAAGTCAACTCGGGTATGGTATGTGAATGCAGCCATATATGGCTCTCTTCAGTCCCAGCGGTCCCTCTTACTTAAAACAATCGAAGTCCAATATCACAATAGGCTGACTGTTGCTGTTTTCCAAGAAACAGCATGAGGGTTGCAGAAAACTGTACACTTGAAACACCATACCAACACTAGAGAGTTTTATAATTTTTATGGCAGAAAACCAGGAACAAAAAGATAATTGTATTTTACACTGTAAAATAGAAACCTCTTCTAAAGTAAATGTGAATAGCAACATGTTGTGTGCTCTCTTTTTATTGCTCAGTAAAATGCTAAACAAGTTTAATGTCAGGCAGAATGCCTAGAATGTACCTTTGCTATAATATAAGAAAATTTTCCTATACATCTGTGGCATTTATTAGAAAGAAAACAGAAAAATGACCCTTCCCTTAAAACTGAGTAAATATAAATAATTGTGTGATCTCGATGGAAACTTGTTTCTGCCACTGGAAAAAAAATGATTATGTCTAAATGTTGGGTTATGTATCTCAAAATTTTGACTTTTGCATAAGTTGAAATTTCAAGGTACCTAACTTATAAATTGAGATACTGGAGAGGCTAACCCCAGATTTCAAATAAAAGAGGGCAAAAAGAAACAAAAATCAAGTGGCATGAACAAGTTTCCATAGATCTTTCCTACCTGGTGGGAAATCCTGCACTTTGTATTTTTACCATCTGTCTAAAAAAACAAACAAACAAACAAAAGAAACAATGAGCCTATGCTGACCTAAGAAAGATTGCAATCTACCATTTATGGCCACAGAAGCCTTAAACAACTGATAAAGTTCACAGGATTAATAATATAATATAATATAATATAATATAATATAATATAATATAATATAATATAATATAATTTCACAAAACAAAACTCCTCTAAATGTCCTGACACCCTCCTGAGTTTGTTCCTTCTGTTCTCCAGAATAATGTGCTGCTACTTTCAGTTCAGTGCTGTTTCTATCACAAAATGTCAACTCTGTCAGAGACACAGATCAGATCAGTGCCTATCGAATTATGGCTGTGGTATAATAACATCAACTGATGGCTCACAGCCTAATACTCTGCAGTCCATGTGAGTCAGTAGGTAAAATTGACAAAATGCAACTGACACGTCTCCCTTTAGTAACATTCCTTGTGCAATCATGATCTCATCTCGGAATGAACATTTATCAGGATGTTTACACTAAATTGTACTATAATGTCAAAGTATTGCACAAAATTTGACCTTGGCCCATAAAAATAAATATGAAATATTTAAGTAGATTTTTTTCCCCATTCTGTTTATGATTCCCTGGCGTCTCTTCATTCATCCCATTCATGTTGAAATGTTGAATCTAAGTCATAAATCACAGTCACATGCCCTCAATGACAAGCAGATGCTCACTCAAGCAACCTGCATTTGTGCTCCATGGAGTGCAAGATGGTCATCGTCAAGATGGTAAATGTGAAAAATAAAAAAAATGATAATAAAACCTCTTTAGTAACTATTTCATCCAATTTTGACTACAATATTTTTCTGTTGTGCTCCATACTTCCATCAGCAGTATTACCTCAATGAAGAAATAATCTCTCAGCATGCAGAATCCTTGTATGATAGAGCATAAAACCAGATTTATAATGTTGCTTAGGACTTCTTTTGGTGTTTTGGCTGATTGCCCATTCTTGACATCTAAAATTGGTTGAAAAAAATGTTTTTTAAATCAATATAATGCCAATGTCGGATATATGACCACACCATCTGCTGGGTGTCCTTGAATCTTTCCTGCATGTCCTTCTTGGACCTTTTTATCTAGTTGTGTACAAGACATTTTTTTAGTATTCAGTTAACAAAACAATCAAAAAACAAAACAAAACAAATGTCACTCATTAGAAGAAGTTCATATAAATATATTCCTTCATGAGTGAGACCTAAAACTCATCATCCCTCCCTCTGGAATTAGTATCTCATCCTAACGAGCTAACCAATCAACCCACTTGCTTGACAGCACCACATGGTGATATCACTGACATTATAAAGGTATAGAGATGACGACATGACAGTCCAGATTTACCATATAACACAGAATTTTTTTTTTAACTGGAAGAAGATGGATGGATGGATGGATGGATGATGGATGGAGATGTATGCATTTGCTTTCTTTATTGCAATAAAACTATCAATATTTCTTTGTGGAGAGTCTGACTGGACCACTAGTGTACGTGGGACAGACGTCACTGTTTTTAACCATGTTTGCTGGGTGTGCATGAGGACTTAAAGTCAGGGGCAGCCTACCAGCCTACCCACTGCCTTACTCATCTTGAAATAAAAGCCAATTCATCACAATCATTTTACCTTAATGCATACCAGATGGCCAGTTGGAGAGTTCACAATCCACTGAGCCATATAATAGTATCATGTTACTTTGTATAGCAGGACAAACGTATGTCATGAGAGTTTAGTCTCAATAGCTTTGGCCCTGTGCCCAATATGTGCCAAGTAGATATGATAGTGTGAGTCCCTCATATTTGACTGAGTACATTCACTGTCAGTGTAGATGGCTATTGTGCTTGGCAACAGCATCAAATAGCACATCATGAGACACAAGACAGTATGTAATCGACCATTATAATCTAACAATGAGTGCACAGTCATCAACATATAGAGCATCCAAATAACAAAGGGAAAAACATGTGTGCAGTGTTGTGCTCATGAAAAAGGAATGCTCATGTATAATGAAGCTATTGATCAATGTCTGCCCACAAACGTATCGGCTATCAATTCTGCATTCCAGCTGGTCCATAAAATGTATAACTCACACTTTTAATATAAGATTATTGACCAGAGATGAGACCATGGGTCATTTATTGCAGTGTATGGCTGAGACATCAAGACAAAGGCAAAAAAAGGAAATAAAGAACATAAACATTAAATTTCGCTGTTATACATAAAACCAAAAGCTGTGTCCACCCCTTTGTTAGGGTGCAACTTGAACCCTCTTTTATATTGCTTTCTTACTAGCTGGGCAAACATGTCACTGAGGTCAAAACTCAAAACTATGGGAAAGTGAATCAGGGGGGTCATCGGTCAGTCAAAACCCAAGAGAGATACTTCAAAAGAAACTGTAAGATTCAAAACTCTTTCTTCTAGCTCCTTCAGTCTCTGCATGTCTTAATATTTTAGAAATTACTTTTCATCTTTCCTTTTTTTATTACTTGCCTTTCCCACTGTTGCTCCTCCTGCATCATCTCTTCCTCCCTGACTTGTGAGTCCATGCCCGGTCCTAGTAAAACTGCCTTTATGTTTGTTTTGTTTTGTTTTCTCCACCTCTTCCTACTCTTCTCCTCCCTAAGCCGTATTTCTGGGTGTTGTGAATCCGAAGGAGCCATAAAAAAGGGAAGCGCAAAGCTCTGAGCCATAACAGCAATGCATCCCCTGTGAAATCTTAGATGGCCATTAAGCTAATGGGGCTCTCTGGCCCAGCCGGTGGTATAACTCAGTTCGCAAGCTCTAAGGCTGGGGCCAGGCACAATGGGGCCCCGTGTTCCAGTGTGTTGGTGTAAACATTGCACAATGAGTCGGCTTCACAAAGCATTAAATAGAGATGAATGGGGAACTCTCACGTAAAATAGGATTAAACACAGCTGTCAATAGCTTAAAGGCTCCATTTCCAGAAAATCATTCAGAAATATAGGCCTACTGTATTTTATGTAAAGAGCACTTTATTAGGAGACTCCAAATGCAGAGAAGTTCATGAATTAGCACTTTTAAAGGCATTCAGGTAAGCCAAGACAAAGCAAGCCATTGATAAAAAAAAAAATGATGTCAACTTGAACCTCAGTTATAATCCCAATCTACCCTTACCTAAAATTAAAATTATATCTTGCCTCAGTCTGTCTTGGTTGGCTAGTTCAAAGCAAAGGGCTCATTTCACTCCCTCCTCGTGAGAAAGGGCAGCAGAACTTAAGCTTTTACAGTCAAAACCGTTTACTGTGTTTACTTTTGGTTAGCAGGCTAGCACGCACTGACAGATCCCAGGTAGTAGATCGCTTGCTCTCGCTCGCTCTCCCTTCCTCCCTCCTTCTCTCTCACTCTGTCTGCCTGCTCAGTTTGCTTTTAACAAGAGGGAAGGAGATGATACCACCTCAATTACTGGGGAAGTGCTTTTTTATGGGCCTCTCTGGGACTATCACACATGCACACAATGTGAGTGTGAACTAATGAATTCAGAACAATGTAAATTTCTTTACAGGGCAATTTACAATAGATACCCACTGTACACTGGAGTTCACAGACAGACACTGACGGAGGCGACCTTATTGTCACCCTAGCAATGGTGACATGATTCTTGTTGAAGTGAGGGGAAATTATCAGTGTTGTTGTGGTTCAAACTGGGAAAACATGAGTGTAGACATTCAGAGGAAAAAGCAGTTTGAATAAAGAAGTTTGAAAACATATTGATTTTTTTAAAAAAGATAACGAGATTATATTTTAGTTTTCCTACTGCTCATCTCCATCACTACAGCATTCAGAGCCATGCTGAGAGGCATGAGCTCTAAAGCCCCCTTCAAGACGAGGTAAATCAGTTTCATTTCTCCTCTTTGTGTGTTTCCACTCTCCTCCTCCTTCTGCGCAGGCCTTGAGCTCCCCTACTCCTCAACAATAGGAGAGTGGAGGAGTGTGGATCCTGTCCGTTCTCAGGACCAGGGGTGTAAATTCCAGTGAAGCCCCGGGGCTCCGGATAGAAAGAGAGGCCGAACTCTGTCTGCCCCACCTTCTTGTAGTACTCGGGGGGGCTGAAAGGTAATGAAGCCAGAGCAGCAGGGGCTCACTGAGGTGGAGAGAGCAGTATGATTTGTGTGTGTGTGTGTGTGTGTATGTGTGTGTGTATGTGTTTAAGGGCTTCTTTTTGGGATTTTTTCATGGACACAGGGGAGGGGATTCCTGGGCCTGCTCTTCTCGTCACCTCTAGTGACCACATGTCAAATTACACAGCAGGTCGGATGCGCACGCACACGCACACACACACACACACACACACACACACACACACACACACACACACATCTGTGCTACACAGCCATTTTTAGACATCTATGATTTATATTGTTCTTGACTTTATGTTTTTGGACTTTATTG
>VUQJ01021530.1:26258-36754 GCA_015108635.1 Andinoacara biseriatus | reverse complement strand
AATGTTATATATAATATATATATATATATATATATATATATATATATATATATATATATAAAACATTTACTCCTCCCGTATCATGATCAGAGTATCACTGTTTGTTCCTTCAGGTGAAAGCTGGCTTCATGTTGAATATCATCGGGATCCTGTGCATTAATTTAGGCATCAACACCTGGGGGAAAGCCATGTTTGACTTGGGCACCTTTCCAGACTGGGCCAACGCTACAACTGTCAAACCTTGAATTTGTTTAAAGCCTGTAAAAATCAAATATGATTCTAATGCTGCACAAGCAGACAGCGAACAAAATATCACAATTTCCAACTGGGTCTCCAGCCCACTTCAAACCAGGGAGAAATGCTCAGAAATCCTTTATGTGAAATAAGCAAAACTTTTCTAACTTTGGTACACAACAGTTTGTTATTGCAGGGTTAGCGTCATTCATAGCAGGAGGCTAAAGAAGAAAAAGAAATTTCAGATCCTTTAAAAAAAAAAAGACTTTTTCATTCTCACTAAAGAAGCCAAATAAATTAAAGATTAAATAGCAGTTTAAACTTGGTTATAGAACAATGAAAGATTTTTACCTGCAACTGAGACAAACTTCCTCATATCATTTCAGCGACAGAACCAAAGAATGGGTTTAAACCAAGGTTATTTCCTTATACATGTTTCCCTGAATTTATTATCTTAACAGTCTATTTATTATTTACAGATGATACACTCTGTGATTATTCATAGCTTAGTTGCCTTTATATGAAAAATGTAAATGATGGTATCAGCTAATTTAACTTATTGCTGTGCTCATTTTGTTGAAACCTAGTTTTTTAGTGTCATATTTAATTTTTTTATTGATGTTTTTTGTCACACACTTTTTTCATATGCACAAATTTTAGTTCTTGTAATTTGTAAATACCAATGTGGCAGTTTTCTGGTTATAAAAAACAAACAAAACTTTTTAATAAAAGTGCTCTTATTTCTTGCTGAGAAAATATCAGACGAACCCCCAAAATATTATGGTCTTAATGTAAAACAGAAACTCAGCAAACCTTAGAGGCAGAATGTCAAAATCGCCCTTCCAGCAACTGTAAAGCTCACAAAAACACCCCATGAAATAAACATGACATTTCATTACAAGTTTTTTTTCATTTAAATTAAGAAGCTAGATATACTGCAACATGTTAATAAGTGAGCTTACAGGGCATGGGAGGCTAAACTTTTAATTTCAAAAGAAGACAAGCTCTGTTTCCAGTCTTTAAGCTAAGCTGTCGCCTGGCTCCAGCTTCAAACTGAACAGAAGGATATCAGTCAAACCAAATGAGATTTTTAAAAGAATGTGATAAACTGAAGATGTTGAAGCAGAGCATCCCAGTCTGTGGAAATAAAGCATCACTTGAACAAAGAGTCACCTTCATTCATTTTACACACACATACACACACACACACACACACAAAACAGCCAAGACACTTTGGTATTTCAAAAAGTCCTTTAAATCTTTATTTTTCTTTTTTCAGTCACACCAACATCGGTATCATCAAAAACTTCCCAAGTTCAAAATAATTTGTACGAGTCACAGTCATATATAAATCTGTTCTACATATCTGTATTACATTTTTTTTTAAATAACATTCAAGTTAATCAGCTTAATCTCTGATTAAGTCAAATCTGAGACCCCTGCTGTTCATTTCATAATTTTTGTAATGTTTCATACTTTGTCTCTTGTGCAGGCCCAAAACAACAAAGCAGTGCCAGTTTGAATCAATGTCCACACTTCTGCTGTTAATTTGAAGACTTAGCAAGTGCATTCAAGTAATTTCCTTTCTGCTGGCTGCCGTTATTCACAGACATTTGATCAAAGAGCATCTGTCTGAATGCACTGAAGTTTAAATTTAGAATCTTTAAAATGATCAGTAACATAAACTAAATTGAATTTCAAGTGCATCAAATTAGAGTGTGTGATGAGGAAAAAAATGCAGGAAACTATTTGGATGCTTTTGAGACCATCTCAGCACAGACAAAAAAAAAAGCACAGTGAGCATGTTATAGTTTGGAGGAATTCCAAGTGCATAAATGCCTTCAAAAAACAAAGGATCACACTCGGGTCCAAATTCCTGGAATGTTTCTGAATGAAAACAATGTGACAGAAGAATGGGTACCAAAGGAAAAAAAATAGGCATACCATACAAGACATGATGGGACAGCTGGAGAAAGAAACAACAGAATGGAAGGAATATAAGGGTGAATTTGTTTAAATGATTTCTGCTACATTCTCGATCCATCCGTTCTTTCTTTATTTTTGCAGAACAATTCTGATCAAAAATTATTCACTAACCCAAGTTTTCCTTTAGTTCTCTCCTGAAACTTGGACACAATTTGCACCTCTCTAAAGTTTTCTTTATCACTTAAAGAAACATGAGGCAAGAAGTACAGTTGGTGCACAGATGACAAAGTACATTTCATATCAGATCAGCTCACCTTTATAAGTTTCCTGACTGTTGTAAAAATGTTGTGCTTTGAGCAGATACAATAAACACAAATGCCCTACGGTTAACACAGCTCACACAACTGGAGAAATAAACAAGGAACAAAGGGACAGGGAAGGAAATGATAAAATAACTACTTACTGCCTACTGTGTAGAAAATGCACAGGTTTTGAAAATCTATTTGAACCTTGCCAACCAGATGATCACTGACATTTAAATTAATATATTTTTACCAGATCAGTAATCATGTTTCAAACTGACGCACGCAGACACACAACCATACAAAAGCAACACACACACACACACACACATACAAAGACACACACACATACACTCACTGAGTCTGAGAACACATTTCCAAAAATCTGTTTTTAAGTCCTAAAAACACACGTTTTCAGAAGCGTTTCTAATCCCTAACATGTACAGGAATGAAAATAATTATTTCTATCAGTAATCGAAGATACCTTTTTTCTTTTCATTTTCACTTCATGACGTGGCTAGAGAGCAAAAACCATCTGATGATTGCTAAGAAGTTGCTTACTCGCAAGTTTATCATGTTACAAACACACTTTGTTACAGCGACATCACACACCAAGTTGTGAACTGTGTGCATCAATGTGTGTGTATGTGTTTGTGTACTTCCTGTTAGGCTTTGAAAAACTCAGGTGCGCTCACACACACACACACACACACACACACACAAACACACAGACTGTAAATGAGACATCTGTATGGGTCTTTTATTGACGGCATCCTCTCAGAAAGAGAAAGAAAGAGAAAGAAAGAGAGAGGGAGGGGGGAGAGAGACTGCAGTGTCGACAGGAAGTTAACCCCAAAGGTGTACTTTGATCGTCCCTCAGGTTAGTCCATAACGCCGCCTGTCTCTCGTGTTAGCGTGCCACCTCTACGTCCCGCCGTTGTACGAGTAGTCTGCCTTGTTGTGCATCACTAACTTATTGTCCACAAAGTAGAAGCTGTCCGACTGCGTCTCATACGGGTGCAGGACCATCTCTCTGACTGCAAGCAGACACAAAACGTTACTGCCTTTAGAGCACCAGCTCCAAATCTAGTCTGGTCAGGACTGCCAAAAGGGGTCCCACAATAACTCTGAACAGGAAATAAGAAAAGAAAAATAATGGCAACAAATTCAAAGAGACTTTTATGTAATTTAACTGCATATCATTTAGCTAAATTATACAGTTTTAACTTTAAAAAAAATCTGTAAATCTAATGAGATGCAGGTGACTTTTCCTCTATTGCCACCATGAGGTTGGCAGTTGTAGTTTAGGATAAATTACGATCATAAATATGGTAAACAGTACCTGCTAATCTTACCATTAGTGTTAGCATCCACACTATCAGCCTCTCTTTTCTCAGTAATGGGAACATGTATTTTAGTAGCATTTATCTATGTAGCAACACGATGCTGCAGAGTCATTGCTGTTTTCCCAGAAAGCATCTGTTCATAAAGTACTTTTGTTGCTTTGTGACAATCTACACTTAAATGTATTTGCATTTGTTGCAGCAAAGCACGCAGTAGAAAGAGTTATAAGAGTTTTAACTACGACCACAGACACATTTGTCCCCAAGAAATGAGACTGCAGAAAGAGAACGCACGCTCTCTTTCAATTCTGAGGTTTTATGTACTAAGACATGATGAAACAAAATGACAACCTCAGATAAACAACATGTGACATATTACACTGTGTCATTTATTTAACAAAAACTAAGATGAAATGCAGAAGTCGTGTGTGAAGAATTAAGTACATCTCATGATTCAGTAGTTCGTAGAAACACCTTCAGCAGCAATAACTTAAAGTAATCTTTATCCGTCTCTCTAGTTGCTGTTGAGGAATTTTGGCCCACTCTTCTTTAACGTGTTGCTTCAGTTCATTGAGGTTTGCAGGTATTTGTGTATGCACAAATACCTGCAAACCGGGACTTTGACTAGGCCATTACCACTCCTTGATAATTTTCTTTTGCAGTCATTCTGTTAAAGATTTGCTGCTGTGTTTGGGATCATTGACCCAATTTTTGCCCAGCTTTAACTGTCAGACACATGAAACATTTTTTGCATTTTCTCTGAGAATCGCACAGTCTGACCTCAGGGTGACCTTGCTGGAATGCCCACTCCTGGGAAGACTGGCACCTGTCTTGAATGTTTCCCACTTGTGAATAATCTTTCTCATTGTGGAATCATGGACTTCGAATTGTTTGAATACGGCCTCATCACCCTTCCCAGATCAATGGGCAGTATCAAATGCTGCTCTAAGATGCTTCTGATGTTTCACCTCCTTGGCATTGTGTTAGCACACACCTGAACCTGCAAACTGCCAGAATCTCTGATTTTATAGAGGTGCACACACTTTTAGATGATCAGTTAACCAAGTGCATTTGATTAGCAGCGCCTGGCTGCTATTTACCCTGTTAATTCCTATGGAAGCAGTGAGGGTGCACTTAATTTTTCACGAACTGCATTTTGGCTAAGTGGTTGTTAAATAATGACACAGTATAGTATATCATGTGTTGCTGTTCATCCAAGTTTTACCTAATTACAAGCCCTGCTGAGGACCTTATGCTTATTTTATGATACGTGAAGCCTCAGAACCAAAAGAGAGAGTATTTTTTTTATATGACTGCATATGTGTGCATGTTGTTTGTTCTACTAGACCACTACAAGATATTCTAGCGTGTGCACAGACTTACTGATGTCTTCAGACAGAGGTGGGAATTCATAGATATGTTCACAGGTGTTCTTGCTGCTGGGCATGCAAAAGCCAAACTCAAAGTCAAAACTCTTGAGCAACTTCTCTCTGAAATAGTGCCTCTCAATCATCCTGAAATTCTCTATCGGCCTATCTCCGACTGTGAACTCAACGCTGGAAGAAAAAAGACACAGAGTGCAAAAGTTTGTTCGTTCTTCACTTAACCGTGTCCTTGTCAATAAAGATTCACACACATTCTCACTTACGTGGCTCCAACTTGCCGCAGTCGGAGAAACGCAGGGGTGAACTGGTAACGGACGAACCGGCCGGCGTTTGGGTCAATATCCCTCTTCTCACTCGCTTTATCTAAAGTGAAGACCAGTGAGTATGAAACAGATTAAAATGAAAGAAAAGACTTTTACACAGTGAGGGCCAGTTGAACCAACAGGTTTATATTCCACTGCATGCTGCCAAGTAGGAAAAATCTTTTTATTTGGTGAAAAAACAAACAAACAAGATGCACGATAACAGAGTTTATAATTACAGTCTCTGGCTTTGACTTGAGTCCTACTTTTGCAGTTTGGTTCCTCTAAAAGGATGCATCCAGGAGTTGTGGCTGACACTGTTTCAGTGGTAAATAGGTGAAATCCTTACTCAAACTACAGACAGCATAAACACATTATCAACCCATCCTGGCTCGATCTCAATTTGAAATCTCCTAATTTAAAGAATATTTATTTTTCACTTTTATGAACAGTAATATGAACATTTTAGATGATAAAACAAGCTGTACTTCAGGTAAAAGCTGGTGTAAGTGTTTAATAATGAATTGGCCAACAACTATAATATAGCTTCTCCTGTGGGCTCCTGCACAGTAACTGTGCAGTGAATAAACAGATAAACACATAATGAATACAGAAGACAATATTCTGAAACATTAATTTCATATTGACTTTCATTTAGTTAATTAGTTCACAAGTTACTGTCACGGTTAAGCTCTTTGGTGGGAAGGGATGGATGCAGGGCCCCAAAGCGGAGCTGAGCTAAACTCAAAGACTTTATTGCGGGAGACTCGAGGAGTTACAAAAACAACAACCAGAATCTCAACCAAGGCTAAACAAAAACAGAAGCAAGCCATGACGTTTACAGACAAAAGCCCCTTGACTTTAGTGTGTGATATTTTGAAAATCTACTGGACAACATTTCATGATAGGAAATTGTCTTTTTTTTTTTTTTACATACTTTACAAAAATTCCCCAAAAATAATAAATGCCCTGTGCTTCTTGTGGGTATTGTATTTGCTGCAAGTTTTTTCATGATAAATTAAATTAAATAAAACCACACAGAAGGCAAATGACTGACCTGTGGATGGAGGTTTGGTGATTTCAAACAGCACTGTGCCCGTCTCCATGTCTCTGATCTTGAACCTGGTGAAGTCGATGTTGTAAATGTTCTCCTCTGGGCTGCACAAATAATCTGAGAAAAAGGAGAAAGGAGGTGAAAGAATTACAGATTAGTCACAAAACATACAGTCTGAGGTAAGTTTGTTCTCTGGTTAATGCATATCGGGAAAGAAGTATGGCTGGGTATTGAAAATTGATACTTCTTGAGACTCAACAAGCAGAAAGTATTAAAAAGTCACAGGTGGCAATGGAAGGAGACGACAGATCATATTAAACCTCTTCATTTAGCGGAAAAAAAGGAAACTTTTGAGGGAGAAAAAACAAAGTCAATGTGAAAGTGCAATAAAACAGTCTGCTGTTCCTCAAATTTCAACTTCAGGCTGTCTACAAATCACCACAGAGTTTAGAACAGAGAAGCATGTTTGCAGACTGGTTCAAAAATAGCTTTGGTTTCATTTTAGCGTTCAGGATTAAGTTAGGCAGTAAGGAACACGGCCAGTTTGACTGACAGGTATACCAACACAGGTGACTGTAGCTGGTAGGTGTTTATTAGGCATCACCTCCACTGTTTTTGGTGTTGGTGCCTTTTGGAGCGTTTTAGTTTCTGCTCCACTTTTCTTGTGGCTGAAAATCTTGTATTTTTTTTCCTGTTATTTAATACTAACTTACACGTATCCGTCTGTGGGATGCAACCATATAGTCTGCGGATGCACGTTGCTAACTAAGCTTGCTAGCGTTAGCTGTGTTACCTTTGCTTTACTTTCTCATCTAATATAGCCAAACGGCTGTGTCCACAATAATACTGGTATAATTTTTTATATGATAAAAAAGTATGGATTATCACAATATCAATATATGTATGTACCTATGCCATGCGTTTAGTTCCCTAGCCTACAATGACACTAGCTGAGACGTATAAGAGCGAGGCTTCACCTTAGTACCTAAAAAGGAGCTTCTTCAACAACCCCCAACCAAACACAGAACTTATATGCAAGAAAACTGGTCCTGCTGACTGATGATGTGCAAGCCAAAAGTAAACAAAAGACTCCTCCGAGCTTCAGCGGTTGGAAATCATGGATACGGTTACTGTACATGGTGAAAGCTGGTTAAAAAGATCGACCCAAGATACATAATCCCAGGCAGAAATCATTTTTCTGATTTATTATGATAATATGTCTGTTCCCTCCAGGTGTTCCATTTTACCAACATAATCCAAAGACATTCACTCATTAGGTTAATTATTGACTTGAAAGTGGTGGATTATGTTGGTCCTGTGATAAAATGATGATCTGTCCAGGGTCTGCCTCTGCCGTTCACCCATGCCGGCGGCATCAGACTGCAGCCCTTTTATGACCCTAAGTTGGATAAGTGGTTAAGATAATGGATGGATGGAAGTTGGACTTGGTTTGACATGGGAAAAAACAAAAACTGTAAACACTAAGCATTTATTCTTTTAATACTAGGACTGCCACTGTCAGGCAGGTGTAATCTCAAATGATCCATAATTAGATCCAGTTTTCCTTGAATATAGAGCTGAAAGGGAACACTCACAAGAATCCAGTCTTTACTTAAATCTCCTATCTTGCATTTTTGTCATAAATCCTGAGGAAAAACTGTTAGAGGAGCCACTTCCTCACGCGTACAATTGCAAACACACACCCACAAGCATCCAGTAAGAAAGAGAAGTGAGTTATTTTTACTCCCCTAATCCTTCCTGCCCTTACCAGGCAGTGTCACTGCTTATTAGAGTTCCCCAGCAGAGCAGACACTGCCTGTTTCATGCCTGATCCGATACTACGGGTAGGCAAAACTGTAACATCTATCCATCGTCTCCACTGAGTGGATGAGACAACTGCTCTGTTACTTCATACTTCTTCTTTTTGATGGATCACTGCAGGTCTGAGCGGCCAGAAGAGAAACTGAGAGTTACACTACAAATTTAAAGAGACGTCACATCATGTTCATCTGTTAGCACAGCGTTTGTGTCTCTGTCTCTTTTGTTGTTAACAGATTGGCAGTTGTATGTTCTGCAGTTTCTCTTGATGGACATGCTCTTTTCATACACAAACATGGCTCATCTGCTGTGTCAGCTGACGATAAGCCGGCCACATCTGCCTGCTCAAATCTGGAGTGAAACAGTGGAGACGTTGCAGCCTCAGGGATGATTAATCACCGAAGAGGCAGCGACCAATCAGTCCACCAGCTGTTCTTTATAACACACTGACAGCTAGAAATGCCTGATATCTCCGACTCCAAATAACACATCTGAAGCCAGTGTGCTTCTACTCAAAGTTTAAGCAATATGACTTGAACACCACTGCAGATGTAAATAAGGATAGATTTTTCAACAATGTGGCCCAACCATCACAGCTAAATAAGCTGCTGGAAGCTGCAGAAACAAGGTGGTGTTTTGGTTTAGGGAAAGGCTGCCAAATTTACTAATGATTTGCAAGTGCAGATAATGTGCATTGCACAAAGTCTGAACAGGCATCACACCAGCAACAGGACCGGCACAACATCAGTGGAAACCGGAGTCGTGTCCCGACCTAACAAAAGATACCAAAGCTATTTCTTTAAACAGGTTACTTACCTGTGGAAGGTAAGTGACTGTGTGCATTGTCTTAAGAGCGGGTATTCTGAACAACGCTACTTCTTGGGTAAAACTTCTGGCACAGCTATTGCATGAGCAAAACCAAACCCGAAAACCAGTTCTTGAGCATTATTTTCAGTTTGAACCCGTCTCAGGTCTTAGACACTGAAAAATAGTGGAGCATTTATTAACTGTAATTACTTACAGTAGTACTAAACTGTAGTAAACATGTCAGCTTTACTGTTCATATTGTTTAAACCACCTTACTCTAAATAAGCAAAATATAATCTTCAAGTCATTAATAATAATATAATTAATCTGATCTGATTATATATTTTTTATTTTTATATTATTACTCTGTTTTGCTTTATATACTGTATTTCTGTCCATGTATGCACATGTTTCAATAAATTTATGCCATTTTTCTTGGCAAAAATATAAAGAAATGAGTGGTGGCTCAAGAACTTTGCACTGTACTGTAGTGTTATAAATTTTAAAAAGAGCGCAAAAAGAAAGTGATTTTTGAACGAACATTTAACAGGTAATGCATAAAAGGATAGATGTGGAAATAAGCATTGTTTGCTAATTAGTTTGCTTGGTAAAAACTCAATGATCAGAGAAATTAGTGAATATTAGATTTGATGTAAATAATGTACATATTCACTAGTAGCTTCATAGTAGGTCACCAGTGTTAGTTTGTGTCAAATGTACCTGATTTGATCTTGAGCTGGAGCCTGAGAGTCTGTTTATTTCTAAATTAATACCGAATGGAGGATTATTCACAATGCACCCCGTGTGTGATTCTTCATGTTTATGTATGAAGCATCCCCCAAAGAAGAACATACCCCCAAGTCGCAGCATGTTGTCAGCTGCATTTTACTGCATGTGGTGAGTGTGCCTGACAGAGCTGATGTTATTCACTGTGACACTGTGATGCCTTTGCCACTCTGTCAGCCTGAATGCTGAGGTTTCCTAAACACACCGACTCTGCATACACGGCTCCATTTAATACCACACAACCCCTGAACATACACAAAACAAGCAGACCTACAGAAACACTCAGCAACCACATAATTTTATTTAATAACATTCAATATTTGTGCTGCAAGGAGTGGGATTGTAATTACCAGATCTGCATTTGTGTGTCTGTGTGTGTGTGTGCTGCACATGCGTATAATGTAGCCTGTTGTGTCACAGCTGGTGTTGTCCTCATCCTTTTGCTAACTTAGTGCTAATAGTTACCTTTGAGCCTTCTAATCAACTCCCACGAGGACAACGGCGCTCAAAGCAAGACATTTCTGTTGTGTGAGACTGTG
>VUQJ01021530.1:1670-12900 GCA_015108635.1 Andinoacara biseriatus | reverse complement strand
TTTCCTGCTTCAAATCCAGGATTTGTGTCATTGATCCAGTTTGTGTCCATCATCAAAAGAGGGTCAGTTAGATTACATTCAATGTAGCCAGCACAGGGCGAAGACTAACAGCTGATCTGAGTCTTGACTAACAAAGTGCTGAAATCTCATCAACATGTTGCACTTGTAATAATGATGTTGGTGTAAAAAAACTCACACACACAACTATGAATCATACAGTAGTAATAAATAAATAGATAAACCTCTGTCTAGTTGGAAAGAAGATAATAACATTGTATAATTACTGTTATTTTTTGCAGCTCCTTTTAGTGTCCCCAATTTCTTCAGCTAAGTGTGAGTGGGAGTCTGGAGCCTTTTTCAGCTGTTATAGGGCAAGAGGCGAAGTGCACCCTGGGCAGGCTGCAAGTCTATTACAGAGCTAGAATGGTTCAATTAATATAATTAAGCAATAACTCAGAGATATGGCTTGGCTTTTGATTGGTTACTGTGGAGTGCAGAAGTTGTGTCTGAAAATTACTTTAACCAGCTGGTAAGTTTGATCACACGTGTTACAGTATCATTAAAAAAGAGTGTAAGTAACAACTGAAAAAGACTTCTGATAATCCTCCACACTTGCATCATCACTTTGAAAATCAATGAAAACAGCTAGATAAAGTATTTCACCACTGAAGAGCATTTTCATGTAGGCCTTTCCGATAATAGACCCACATACTCGCGTGGAACGCCACGCTGTTTTTTTTTCCTCCCTAACATATAGATTTGCCACAGAGGTGTATGTAACGCAGTATAGCTGTGGGCCCTCTTTGTGTTTGCATGAATCACTGTGTGTCTGCGTGTTAACCCCTCTGTGGCTAAACAATGGAGACCAAAGCAAAGTGCTGACATGAGTCCAGGCATGCTTGCCCCCCCGGCCCCTGACACCCGTGGGTGTATATATACCCCCCAAATACACTGTCTCTGCACACTGTTCAGTGGAACCCTGCGACACACAGCTCACCAGCTTGGGTAGGTCCAACTAGTTAAAGTTGTTACAATACAGCACAGTTTCCCAATCTATAGACATGATGTAGGGTGGGCCTCTAATGTGATAGTTCAACTAACAACAGGTGGTCTTATGTGAATAGAAGGAGTCTGGCGTAGTTTGTTTTATTAACTTAGCTACAACATGAGGCAATCATTTTAAAATACCAGGTGAAAACAACAAAGAAGAGTTAGCGAGATTCTTGGAGGTCAAGGCTCACAGTGCAGTCTGATGTGAGAAACCTGGGCTTTAAATTTATGGCACAGTAAACAGTGAGCTGCAGGCCTGAGAGAAAGCTACAGCACAGGTTTTGTTTTTTAGAACCTACTTCCATCCTTTCCTGACTGGCTGTGCATTTGTCCCTCACAGGTACTGCTGATAAAGAAGACAACATGGCTTTGACAAACCCCATGCCCATGGGCCCTTGGAAGGTAAGTAGCTCAACACTTCGTCTCCTTTGGATGCAAGCAGCAGCACAAGTTTTAGTGCCTGATTATGTCCAGCAGTATTTGATTCAGGCTGTTTTCAATCCACCCTTTTGTGTTTTACAGATCACTGTGTACGATCAGGAGTACTTCCAGGGCAGGCGTATGGAGTTTACCGCCAGCTGCCAGAACATCATGGAGTGTGGGATGGAGAACATCCGCTCCCTGAAGGTGGAGTGTGGCGCGTACGTATCCAGAAAGCTTCCTCTCCCTTTTGGACGCCCTCAAACTGTTGCACCTTTTCTTTAGATTGTTGATGGTTTAGAGAGTGCGCTAATGGTTTTTGTCATTGGTTTCAGCTGGGTGGGCTATGAGCACTCCAGCTTCTGTGGCCAGCAGTTCGTCCTGGAGAAGGGAGACTACCCTCGCTTTGAGGCCTACAGTGGCAGCAACTCCTACCGCATTGAGAGAATGATCTCCTTCAGGCCCATCTGCTGTGCTGTAGGTTTGACATAGGACACTTTATCAGCCAATAGCGGACATCGGTTTATTGTTAAATTCTGCTGAGCCCTCTTTTTTCCTCGTTTGCACAGAACCACAAGGATTCCCGCATGACCATCTTTGAGATGGAGAACATGATGGGGCGTCAGTTTGAGCTGTGTGATGACTACCCCTCCCTGCAGGCCATGGGCTGGATGAACAACGAGGTTGGATCCATGCAGATTCAAAGTGGAGCGTAAGTTCATGTTCACATTAGCTATAAAGAAAGCTTCACACATCTGAGAAACAACTTCCAGCACACAGCGACTGGAAAGCATTGGCTAATTCAAGCATGTGTGTTTTCCTGCAGCTTCGTGTGCTACCAGTACCCCGGCTACCGTGGCCACCAGTACATCATGGAGTGTGACTGTCGCGGGGGAGAGTACAAGTGTTACCGTGAATTTGGCTCCCACGCCCAGACTCCTCAGATTCAGTCCATCAGGAGGATCCAGCACTAAGAGGGGAGCTCTTTCTTTCTTTAAGCCTCCTTATCTCTACACCCTTTCTCCCACTTCCTCCTGTGCTTCCATCCCTCCTTCTCTTCCTCCCGTCCCGCAATCTCCATCAGTCAAAGCAGGATCCGGGACTGGACTTCAGGTGGTTACTGACGTCAGTTGTTCATAGCACTTTTTTTTTTCTTAAAGGAAACATCACAAAAGAAATGAAAGATGTAAGAAAGACAGAAAATAGGAATGACAGAAATGAGAGAAAAAGTTGAATCAGTGTGAGAGAAAAGTGTCATCTGCTGAGGCTGCAGAAATGCAAAAGCACCTCAGAAGTTTTTTTTTGCTCTTTTTCACCATTGTTGGCATCATCACCATCATCATCATCATCATCGTCATTGTCTTCTACATCAACCCAACCACCAGTCTTGCTGTTAATGTGATATCCATTACTGCCCATGTTCAAGACAATGAATAAAGAGAATGAGCAAAAAGACAGAGAATCACAATGCTGACACATATCTCAGTCACATCTGTGTTTGTTTTGTTTTTGTTCTGACACCACTGTTGACCAGCAACATTTTAACTCCATTTTAAAACCAGTCTGCAAAAACAGCGTCATCGTGTTATCCCCGATGCAAAGACAGATCCGCCAAGCTCAATTCTAGTTAGTATGCCTCCCAAAGTTAAGAGGATACTAAATATATGAGGCTGCAGGATATCTACAAAATTTACAATGCAAAAAATGTGGTTTACAAAATTCAAGCAAAGATGCTGTGAAAGAAGAGTCTAGTAATGTAGAATTAGGCATTTTAAAAAAAAGAGTCTATTTTAAAGCTATTTAAATGAAAATGTTGACGCCCACATCAGCTGCATTTGTGTTGGTCCTCTTATGCTGCATAAATACTGAACCTTCTGAACCACCAAACAGTTTATCATTTAATAAAGTTCAAAAGGATGAAACGCCCTGCTAAAGTCTGAGTAAGAAGGACAAATAAACAAAAACTAAGGAGGATTAAATTAAGTGCTGCTGTGAGCCACATCTGTGCAGAATATAAAAAACATTTAAACATCAGAATCCCAAAAACTGATCAGGGAGAAATCCATCTGGTTAAAGTGAGGTTTGAAAAGAAAGGTTGACACGGGATTTACACTGTATAAGACTTAGATTCTGAAGCTATTCTTTCTTTTGCTCCATCCATCCATCCATCCATCCATCCATCCATCCATCCATCCATCCATTCTTACTATGTTAGCTTCAACAAAACATAAAGAAAATAACCGTGATTACCTTTAATTATGTCATTTAAATGCATTTATTCAAGCGCAGTTTATTTGTTTTTTTTATAGATCTAGATTTAACATGAAGAATAAATGATTAACTTAGGATATACACTCACTAGCCACTTTGTTAGGTATACCTTGCTGGTACCAGGTTGATCCCACATTTGCTTTCAAGTCTGCTTTAATTCTTTGTGGCACAGATTCAACAAGGTGCTGGAAACACTGCTCAGAGATTTTGGTCCATATAGACATAATAGCATCACACAGTTGCTGCAGATTTTTCAGCTTGTACATCAATGCTGTGAATCTTCTGCTCCTCCACATACCAAAGGAATTGAGATCTGGTGACTGTGGAGGTCATTTGAGTGCAGTGAACCCACTGTTATGTTCCACAAGCCAGTTTGAGATGATTTGAGCTTTGTGACATTGAGCATTATCCTGCTGGAAGCAGCCATCAGAAGATGGGTACCCTGTGGTCATAAAGGGATGGACATGTCAGCAACAATACTCGGGTAGGCTGTGTTGTTTAAATTATGCTCAGCTGTGGCCCAAAGTTTGCCAAGAAAATATCCCCCAGACCATTACAACAGCAGCAGCCTGGACCCGTAATACGAGGCTGGATGGAGCTGTGCTTTCATGTTGTTTAGACCAAATCTGACCCTAAAGCCAAAGCTGTGCAGAAATTGAGACTCATCAGACCAGACAACATTTTTTTTTCAATCTTCTACTGTCCAATTTTGGTGAGCCTGTGTGAACTGCACCCTCAGTTTCCTGTTCTTAGCTGGCAGGAGTGAGGCCATCTTCTTTAAGGTTCAACGTGTTGTGCATTCAGAGATGGTCGTATGCATACCTTGGTTTCAACAAGTGGTTATTTGAGTTAATGTTGCCTTCCTATCAGCTTGGAGCAGTCTGGCCATTCTCCTCTGACCTCTGGCATCAACAAGACCCAGACTGGATATTTTCTCTGTTTTGGGACAATTCTCTCTAAACCCCAGAGATGATTGTGTTGGAAAATCCCAGTTAGATCAGCAGTTTCTGAAATTCTCAGACCAGCCCGTCTGGCACCAACAACCTGACACATTTCAAAGTCACTCAAATCACCTTTCTTTCCCGTTCTGATTCTCGATTTAAACTTGATCGTGTCTGCATGCCTAAATGGACTGATTGCTGCCATGAGTTTGTCTGATTAGATATTTGTTAGCAAGAAGTTAAACAGATGTACCTAATGAAGTGGTGTATTCCCTCAAGGATCAATGAAGTATTTCTGATTCTGATTCTAAAAACACCAAGTAGAACTATTTATTGTTAGACCTACCCAGTGATTTCTATTTCAGCATTAAGATTTTGTACTTTTATTTAACTAACACTCAAAATTCGGGATTTTTCTAGTTATTTTAGCATTCCTACCTCACCAGTGAAAGCTCTTCCATCACTGAGGCTTACCTCATGAGCAAAATAGTAACCCCATGAAACGATACGCAGCCGGAAACCACTAGAGGCCGCTGTGGGTGGGAAACAACTGTGTCTTCTTGACGGCTGATGATGACATGTCAACAACAAAAATGGCAGCAAGCAGCAACTACTGGGAAGGTAAATAATGGTGAAGTATCTACTAAAAACAGCTGCCAGCGCGTACGTCTTTTATTGTCCAGATTAAACGCATTCAGTAGGTTCCGTCACATTCAGAAACTTTGTCATACCCGCGGTGAGGACGTGTTTTTAGCCGGGTTTTAGCGAGCTAACCTGTTAGCGCTTTGCCTGTCGTAGTTCAAAAGTCACTTTACTTCCTCCAAGCAGCTCACTGTACAGGCTGACAAAGTGTGTGCAAACATGTCTGTTTCACCCTGTACTACCTGTTTACCGATAAGTTGATAGAAGATTTTACCCAAACAAAACTCAGGTATCATTAAGTGTAAACAAATAGGAAGTTAATAGTTGTTTGCACCCACAGTCATTCATTATTTAAGATAATCATTCAGTCAGGTATCCTGCTAATTAGATTAGGCTTTCATGTAATGACTGTCAGGCAGTGATTTATTTAATTTCATTTGCCTGAAAGCTGTTGTTTTTTGTTATTTTTTAAGTTTTGTTGTTTGCTGTACTTCAGGTATATATTTGGGGTGTCTTGTACGAGCTGGGCAATAAACATTCATTCATTCATTCGCGTTGACACTATTTACAGGAATTAAACTCAAAATGTTAATCAGAAATGAACCCAAATAGTGTAATTTAATGTGCCTCTGCCATCTTGAAACACCTGACTTTCTCAGTCTCTATTCTTAATGCCTTCAGCAACCAAATGTAGCCAGTGACACTATAAATTGGTTCCTTTCTCAGTGAAATCTGAAAAAAATTTCCCTCCTGACCAGCTCAGATTCTGATCATCCAGCCAAAAGACTGATGAGCCCTCAGTGAGGCATCTGTCATCCATCCTTCCACAATTCACAAGAATCTCAGCTCCTCCTGTGACGTTCAAAATTTAATCAAACATGCACAAAATGATCGTCTAATGCGTCTTCTCAGAATTATGTTCAAGGTCATTTTACAGGCACTTTTTTGTTTTCGCAACATAGCCTTCATGCACACTACTTACTTCTCACCAAATTCTTGCTCTAAATGTGCTGAACAATATTCAGTTAAAACTAATTAGCAATGTTGTTAATATAAGATTCTCTGTGTTGAATAATTTTTTGCACAATGTGATAAAGAAATAATTCCAAAAGCTTTAAATAGAACCTTTTTAGGAAGGTGTGGTTGGTCCCTTCCTGTCACCATTATGCTAGCATTAGTAATATGGTACATGGTGTGACATGCTAATGCATTCACATATTTTCATGCTTTTTTCATGGGCATGATACTGACCATGTATTCATAATATTCTCATCGCTGAAAAGTTCATCTGGTTATTTCCTGTACTTATGAAGTTATGAGGGCTCAAAGGGGTAAGGTTTTGCACAGATATGCTAAAGTTGTTGTATAACAAAGAGCTGATTCTGTCACGGCAAGGCCTCTGTTGTCCATCTGTCCTTCCACAATATGCAAGGATCACTACTCCTCCTACAGTATTGGTCAGGTTTTAGTGTAACTTGCACACAGTGATCACCTCATGGGTCTTCAACCAAACTGTGCTCAAAGTCAGATTTATTGTTTAACACGCACCTTTCTATTTTCACAAAAATTGTTACACCTCCAAAGTATTTCAGTAAGATTTTACTGAAACAGTTTTAATTTTTCCTGGATGTGACTAACTGTGAGCCTCCTTGACTTGACAATGGATTTTAATTCACATTTGTTTGTGCAAAACAGCCAACACACGATGAGAAAACTTACTGCTGTACTGTTACTTATCTGTACTTCACGCATTACAAAAACCCCTGAATCATGATTGAGTGTGACCCGGATGAGCTTCTACTTCATTGGCATTCTGGTTATCCATGGAATGACCCGAATGACCCTCCTGGGTCAGCTTTTTTCTATCCTGTCTGCTTTTTATTACCTGGACTCCTGCAGATCTTGTGGCCTGATATTGAAAGTTTTTCATGTCCTTAATGTTTCTCTGCTTTTTTTCCCATCAGATTTGCGTAAACAGGCCAGGCAGTTGGAGAATGAGCTGGACCTCAAGCTGGTCTCCTTCAGTAAGCTTTGCACCAGCTACAGCAGCAGCAGCAGCCAAGAACAGCGGATGCGAGACAGCAGGTCAGCAGCATGCTCACCCCTTCACTTGAAAAATGTACCCTAACTCGAATGAAATCTGAATGCATAATAAATATCTTTGTGCTTGAAGAGTCTTTAGAAGATACCATTGTTGATTTTTTGCATTTAAAATGAGCCTTTTTCACATTTCTACTAAAGAGATAATGTTGCATTTTATACATATTTTGAACACTTTTGAGAAATAGCGTTTTCAAGTGTTAACTCTTTACACGCCACATTTTGTCAGATGTGAAAAATGAGCTTGAACTTGTGCATCTATTCTATTTCCTTCTGAAATCAGGTCTGATTCTCTGGGCTCTTCTCACGACAATATGCTTGTGGCCATGACGACCGAGCTGGAGCAGCTCTTAGCCAAAGTGAGTTAAAAGTCACACACATACAGTATGTTCACATACAGCCACAGTTCAAAGGGTTTTTAGGGTTTTTTTTGGAAGGATAGCTGTTTATATAGAGTTGGATGGACTGTTAGCCATGAAGTATATATGTTATATAATACATTTAGCTTTTTTAATGGTTTTAGAGTAGTGTAATATATTATAATCCTGCCTGTGTGTGTAAATTGTCCTGGGCTATTTATATAATCACTTTACCTCCTTAAAGGTCTTTTTGCTTCTGTGTCTACTTTTTTGCAGCTTACAGCAGTCAATGACAGAATGGCAGAATACACTAACACCCCAGGAGCTTCATCACATAACGCAGCATTGATGCACACCTTACAGAGACATAGAGACATTTTACAGGTACATGCACATCCTTTGCTTTGTTAAAGGGCTGTGGAATTAATCTAACTTTAATGTCATTTACAGTTTTGCTAGGCAGCATGGTGGTGCGGTGGTTAACTCGATCGCATTTCTGTGTGGAGTTTGAATGTTCCACCCATGTGTCTAGCTTCTTCCCAGAGTCCAAAGACTTGTGTGGGGTTAGTTTAACTGGTAATTCTAAAACGACTGTGTGAATGTGATTGTGAATCGTTGTCTGTCTCTATGTATTGGCCCTCTTGCCCTATGGCAGCTGTGATAGGCTCCAACCCACCCACAACCCTGAACTGGATAAGTGAAAGAAGATGGATGGATGGATGGATAGATTAATTTAATAAAAACAGGAAAATCGTGCTGCATTTTGTTTCTCAATGATAATTTCTAGCCTCCTACACTTTAACTGAAATTTAATAAATTACAATAATATATAATAATTTTTTGTTTTGTTTTTAATTCAATAATCTCACAGTTTTTCCACGTCTCTGAGTGGTCATATGATCATTTTAACATTCACAGCACTTTGAAAATGCTACTTTTGTGAAATTTGTATTGTGCTTTGTCTTGGTGAATTCCAATTCTGCTGTGTTATGTCCTGTCAAGCTGGCTGTAGTTTATTATGTTTTATTTGGTAGGATTACACTCACGAGTTCCACAAAACCAAAAGCAACTTCTACAGCCTGCGAGAGCGAGAGGACCTTCTGGGCTCAGTGCACAGAGACATTGAGTGAGTTCTCTTTCATCTCTAATCAATAAAAGACGTTTTATATTCACAGCAAATACAACAAGATAAATGTTAGTGAATTAAGCCTCAGTCACACAGGCCTCGACACTGGTCGGCGACCCCCTGGTAACCACTGGTTGCAGGGTACGAACTATATTAAACAACAGTTTTGCTGAGTGTTTGCTGGCAGTGGTTAGGTGAAATTGATCAATTTGAAAGTGTCATTGTGCATAAATTATTCTCCGCTTTAGTTCAAATGTGTGAATCATCAATGTGTTAATCACTTTTTATATTTTCTTTTATTTGATTAGTTGTTTACTCTCTAACATGTATAAAAATCTATGAAATTGGACGTTGTGTATTGCCAGAGCAAATTCATGCACTCAAATCGGGGCTTGCTTTGTCCAACCAACAATTCAAAACAGTTCAAAATATATTGTATTCACAAAAAAAGGGGGGGAGGGGGTCTAAGGTCTGAGAAGCTGGAGCCAAAGCACACTGAAATTTGTGTTTATGGAAATGAATTATTGCAGCGTCATCTTTTTAGCTCCAAGTATAAAGCATGTGTTCTGTTGGTGCTTCGTGGACAAACTCAGTGGCAAATGTGGTTCAGACTCATGGATATTGATTATAACAATAAGATATTAGTAGTTCTGTTATTTTTAGCTTTTATGGGGCATTCTAGTCATTTCTTTTGTCTCTCATGTGTCCCAAAATGTTCTAAAATGCATTACAAATTCTCTCAAATATGCTCCAATTCTACATCGTGTCTCACATTTTCATCTTTTCTTACTTTATGACTCTTGTCTGCTCTCTTCGCTCCCCTCCTCCTCTTTTGATGTTAGCCCTGACCAGCAGGAGGCAGAGATGTCCGTTTAGTTTCTGATTTCCCCTGCACTTTAATACTCCACTATTCTATCATGTTTCATCCGCTAATAAGGGACACCTCCTCTTATTAGCCATCCTCCCTCCTCCTCTCTGTTTCTGTCTGTGTCTCTCTTTTTCTCTGGGGATCTCTTTCCTAAGTGCCTTCTACAGTAAATCAAACCACAAGGCTTTCATTGAGCCAGAGCTGAGGCAGAGTGGTTACATCTGGCCTGCCTCATACAGAGAAATACTTTTTCAGTGCAGGAGAGGAAGAGTAAGACAGTCAGACAGAGGAGAAGAGACTTTGTCCTGATTTGACGTTGATTGATTACCAAAATGATGAGAGTGAATTTTAATTATTCCCACTGAGATGAGAGGTGTGGAGAAACAGTAAAGGGAGTGGGCCAGCTGAACAGAAAATAGATAATGGATTAAAAAGATTATCAGTCCAAACAGAGATGGGGTGGTGTAACTAAGAGATGGAGGCTGGAGCTATGGGTTAAGCACTTAGAAGCTGTAACGCAGGAAGTACATCAGCATCCAGTGTGGGAGGGAGGGAAATGCCCATTTCAGACTGAAGCACTGGTGATATCCTTCTCCTCTTGTGTGTTAGAGTTTACAGTGTCTAAACAGCTCTTCCTCTGCCATGAGATGAGCCAGATTCACATTCATGTTGTAATAAATTTGGTGATCTGTGATCTATTTGTCAGTGCTGTTTATCCACCTGCTTAACCAATTACATTATTTTCAATGCTAATCTGGTGCCAGTGCAAGAATGACGTACATGTTCACCATCGTTCAGTCTGATTCACCAACATTTGATAATTTTTCTTGCTCAGGTCCTTTAAGAGCAGCTCAGGGGTGAACAACAGAAGGACAGAACTCTTCCTTAAGGAGCACGAGCATCTAAGAAAGTAAGACACATCTTTAGGAAAATCATTTTAAATAACATGTTCACAACGACGCTGAGGACTGTGTCTAGAATTCCTCGTGTGTTTGCAGCCACTTTATGTCAGAGTTTGAATTTTTTATGTGAAGTTTTTCCACTGACGTAATAAAAAATGATTTCATCATCTCAGACACTTCCTGATTGGAGTTATAGCTTTCTGTTCAGCTCTGTTGAGCTCTATTTTATTTATTAAAAAAAAACAAAAAACTGATCTGTTTTTAAATTATAAAATCAGACCGGCGCAGCCTTTATTTCAAAACTTGTCTTGCTTGTGTTGGCGTGTGGTGGGATGTTTGTGCACATATCCATGTCAGAACTTTCCAGGACGTAATGGTAGTCACGGTAATGTGGCTTTGTCTGGACACGTTCTCGTGACTTCACTTAAAGAAGATAAATGAGAAGAAGTAAGTCAGGAGCTGTGGTGACAAACAGGTTTCAGAGTGAATTGCAGCAGTGTGTTGTGGAACTGCTGGGTCATCAAAATAAAGAGGGGGGGGGGGGGGGGGGG
>VUQJ01021521.1:7255-21772 GCA_015108635.1 Andinoacara biseriatus | reverse complement strand
TAATCACAATTATCAACAAATTATCAACAAATTAAACACTCTCAATTTAAAAATCCTTTTGCTATTAAAACTTTGAATGACTAGACGTATAACAACAGAGGCCCAGGCCAAGGTAAAATTGAACCCAGGCCTTACAGATGTTATTCTAACTCTGAGTCAGCAGTGCTAACCATAGTGCTAACCATAGTGCTAACCATAGTGCTAACCACGGCGCCACCGTGCTACATGATTTTCCTCCAGGTACTCCGGTTTCCTCCCACATTTGTAGCTTCAACTACTGTATACAACAGTAGTCTTTTCGAAAGTCCCATCAGAATATTGTTTAAAGGTAAAGTTGTGACCACGGTGTAAAACAGGACACTCGCTACAACGGTCTGATAAAACATCTCCAGGAGTTTCCTGTAACGATAATGGCAATGGGCAATACTGATTTTAGCCACTAGGTGTCTGTAGTATTCTTGGTCACATGGTGAAGCTTGAATAGATATAAGTAGAAGAAGAAATGGTTGTGCAGGTGGCATGGCAAACAAAATAAAGCCATGTTGAAGCAAGAAGTGACACGGCCTCCTCCAAGGTACTTATAGGAATCTAGTCTCTACCTCATCTCCCTCAATTTGAACTGGTCGTGACCTTGGTCTAGACTTCCCAAAATCAATGACCAGCTCCTTGATTTTTGAGGTATTGAGCTGCAGGTGGTTCCTGTGGCACCAGACAGCAAAGTCCCTCACTAGGCTGGGTAAGCCAATCCACCAATGCTTTACACTGCTTCTCCAGGAGCAATCTTCCACTATTGCCAGAAGCCAGGCTAAGTGAGTGTGTTTTATGGGTCAGTCTCATTAGATACTACCTTTCTGTTAACACTTCGTGAACAGGATACAAGGTTATATAAGGATTTCTCTCATTCTTTTCATTTCAGTTCCAATCAGTTTAATTTACATAGCACCAAATCACAACAGTCACTTTTTATTGCAAGATAGAGAAAACACAGCAATCAAAATTACAATGCAATGCATCAATCCCCAGCAGCCATAATTAAGGGAGGGTTCAGAGGTCACCTGATCCAGCCCTAAACTTGATCAAAATTGTAAGTTTTAAGCTTAATCTTAAAAATAGAGAGTGTCTGTCTCCCAAATCCAAACTGAGAGCTTTGTTACAAAGGGGCCTGAAAACTGAAAGCTCTGCCTCCCATTCTACTTATAAGTATCCAAGAAACAACAAGTAAGCCAGCACTGACATGGGCTATTACGATGATATAGTACTATGAGGTCTTTAAAATAAGGTGGGAACTGATTAATGAAGGCCATGTATGTAGAAGAAGGATTTTAAATTCAATTCAGGATTTGACAGGGAGCCAGTGAAGAGAATGCAATATGGGAGAAACATGGCCTCTCTTACTGGTCCAGTTCAGTACTCTAGCTGCAGCATTTTTTATCAGCTGAAGGCTTTTCATGGAGCTTGTAGGACAACCTAATAGTACTTTATTACAGTCAAGCCTAGAAGTAATAAATGCATGACTTAGCTTTTCCGCATCATGCTAATTTTAGAGATATTGCACAAATGTAAAAAAAAATCAGTCCTACATATTTGTTTAATATGGACATTGAAGGACATATCATGGTCAAAACGTATTCCTCACAGTGTTACTGGATAAGGTAATGATGTCTAGAGTAAGTATCATATTGATTTAAAAATTCCTATTGGTAAGCTTCTTCACCCTTAGTTGATGGGAAAAAATTTAATAGCAGATTTGGTAGCAGCACACCAGTCAGTTATTTGAAATATTACATTAGAAAGTCAAACAAAACTACATCTTGCTATCATTTAATATTCAGTGAATTGGCTCAATTAATAGTGAATAATGATTCATTTACTATTAATGGAGCTAATTTACAGAAAGTTGCTTTTTTTTAAAGTGCTGAGTTTTTGTTGAGTGCTTATTATTGTTTTTTATGCTATTTGGTAAAGTGAACACATAAACACCACTCTCACAGTTGACAATGTGATTCTCCACTCTCCAATCCTCCACTACTCTTCAGGATTTTGACCAGATGTTTACTTTGATTGTGCAGATTTGCTTCCATTATACTATAAAAAGCATTAGTAAGGATCCACACTTACATTAGTTGAAACATTGCTTTACAGTCCTAGTTCATATTCATCCTGAAAATGTTGGAGGGGGTTGAGATCTCAACTCAGTACTTAGCAGCATGGTTCTTCACAGCAAATTAGAGCTGGCTTTATGACTGTAATATCATTTTTATAATTAAGGTTTTAAAGTTGTGAGATGCCTGTGTGTTTTGAGTGTGACCATGGTCTTTTCCTAAACATAACAACCTAGTTTTGGTGCAAAAACCTGACAAACGAGTGACCAAAAAAAATCCTTGGCTTGTATTTCCCTTATGCCAAACTGCCCAACACCACCTCCTAAAGTGGACTATAGGCAAGGAAATTTGATAGATAACTGACAACAGGAATTTCTAAGACATACACTAAACTGAGAAAAATAAACACAGATCAAAGCAAAGAGTAGAGTACCATTTAATGTAATTCAGCAACAAATCAACAAAATAATAGGCCAGAAAGTGGCAATAAAGATAATAAATACAAAGTCTGACTATTAAGTGAAGGGATTCACAAGATAAGGCTTTACGATGGCATGAATCACATTTTATTTGTATTCAAATTGCATAAACTTTGCATGCTGATACATATTGGCTTGATTTGGCAGCATTTATGAGCAAATGTACCCGAAAGAAGACAAAGAAAGAAAAAAAAAGAAAAGAAACAAAGGAAGGATCACTAAATAAATCAAGCTAATTCTATTCCCAATGTTTCCCCCAACAAACGAGTTTCTCATCTTCCTGTTGAACTGAGCTTCATTTTCTTCATATTGATGCTTTCTGCATTAACTGGCTCATCCACCCCCTGTCTGTGGAAATAATAACTGTACTTTCCAGGTTTGTAGGTGAATGTTGGCTTGTGGAACCCTGAATCCTTCCAGTCTGTGTAGGTATCTTCAATAATGTCTCTGCAGCCTACAACTTTAGCGATGCCCACATTGGGTTGGAAGACTTTGCTTTTGTACCCCTGTGGGTGGTATGAAAGATACTCTTCCCTCTTGCTTTCATTTTTATTTTCTTCATCATCATTGTCGTCATTATCAAAACTATTACCAATAATCACCAAGTCAGCTTGGATGACTTCCTGCTCTTCATCCTCAGCATTATCATAGCCTATGAAGATCATTGTGACAGGTTTTAACTCTAGCTTCACTGGCAGTGAGCTGACAAGGTTCAGAGAGGCATTATTTACTGCACATGAGAGCAAATCTTTGTTAAAATCACCTGAGCTGTCTATAAGGAAATCAGGATTAGGTTTGTAGCTGGCCAATGAAGGACTATACCTATCTAATGCTCTATAAACTGGCTTTATGGGTGCAGGCATTCTTTCACGCCTAAATTGCTGGACTTCTGGGTTTAGACTGCTTGTATCTGTCTTGCTGTGTGTGAATCCTCTTGAAATTTTACTCCAAAAGTGTGACTGGGGAATTAGAGGCTTGTCAATCAGAGACTCATCTGGACTGTGTAGTTTGGCCCTTTCTCCAATTTGTCGTAGTTTTGAAGTGGAGTTTTGATGGATAAGGTTAGGGCTGTGGGTTTTGTTTAGGGATTTATGTTCCTGCAGGCCTTTGCTGCAAGTTTTTTTCTCATTTAGTGTTTGACATACATTTCTGGATGAGTACATGCCCCACAAGGGGCTGGAGCTGGGTGTTGGGGTTTGTGTTAGGGATTTAGTTGATGTCCTGGGTGTTCCTGTGTAGGGTACAGAGTAGACAGGTAAATGATAATGCACCTCAGTAGGCACCTTCTCTTCAGTGGCCTGACGCAGAAGCTCTTCTAACGCTGTAGGCATCATCTCTCCAACTGCTCCATTGTCTGAATTCAGTGCATATACAGACTTATACTGATCATCATACACCTTTATCCCAGTGTTTTCAATGGTTTCTGGAGTGATTGTTGCAGTTGACACCACCTGACTTTTGCCTGTTTTCTTAGCATATTCCACACTGATCTTCATTGCAAATGTAGCTGAAATGAAAGCCATAAATTAATGCTTAGGACACAGACTGGACAATAAATATTGAAATATTACTAAACCTTTTCTGTTAGATTCCAAAAAAAATGTGTCATGTAACAGTGAAATAATGATACACTATATTGCCAAAAGTATTCACTCACCCATTCAAATCATTGAATTCACATGTTCTAATCATTTCTATGGCTACAGGTGTATAAACCAAGCACCTAGGTATGCAGACTGCTTCTACAAACATTTGTGAAAGAATGGGTTGCCCTCAGGTGCTCAGTGAATTCCAGTGTTGTTCTGTGATAGGATGCCACCTGTGTAACAAGTCCAGTGACGAAATTTGCTTGCTACTAAATATTCCACAGTCTACTATTGGCATTATAACAAACTGGAAGAATTTGGAAATGACAGCAACTCAGCCACAAAGTGGTAGGCCATGTAAAACCACATTGCAGGGTCAGCTGATGCTGAGGCATGTAGTGGTTCAATTCAAATAACGTCAGTGTGACTCTGTGGGCATGTAATTGTAATTTCCTTATACAAAAACTGAGTGTGCAAAGATGAGAAATGAAAACAACTAAAATGTAAGCCATGTTCAAGGTCCTAACGCAAGACATTATCATGCTGATGCCTACATGCTGGTGAGAACTGAACTCCTCACAGATAAACAGACAAGATTATATCTACACAATGGGCATAAAGTAGCTATTGTTTTGCTGTTTGTTCAATGTTAGTGCGAACACTGTTTGTGCTGTATTGATCCCTTTAAATAAATCTCAAATCAGTTTTGTTTTAACGCTCAGTTTATTTAGTTTTACAGTAAATAACAGTCTTGGTGAAGAAGATGGCATTTCTCAATTGATTTCATTTCTGCTTTCAGTTTTAGCCAGAAAACCTACAAGGAGACTCAGTGAGTCTGAAGGATCAATTACCTCTGAGTAAATTATTAAGGAGATGAGTGCCTGACAGCTGAGAGCATTTGGAGTCATCACTGAAATCTCAAGTTCTCATGGTCTCTGGATTTTTCATCCAGAGTTTTGAGTTATGTTGTCTTTTGTGTTTTCTGATTATGCTCATGAACAACTACTTCCAGGGCACTACACCCACTGGGGTTTAAATACCTGGATTGCTCCAACTTTTGGTTTGACAAACTAAAGAAGTCTTTTAGATGAGGGGTGAAATGTCTTCAAGAAACAAAGAGTCCAGTTGCCCTTTTTTCAAGCTACAGAGACTACGATGACCTGGATGACTGAGAACCTACACACACATATTAATTTTGTCTCACTATTCATTTGTGGTTTACTTTCTGTCTTATTTTTGTGGCTGTTCTGCACTGTGTCTTGTATCTGGTTTAACTTACTCCCTAGGCATTACGTTAGTTATTTAAAGCCACGTTCCCACTTGTTTCCCATCCTCTTGTTATCCTGTTGTATTTTGTTGTATTTTTCTTCCTTCTGTTCTTTGTTGCATTCTCCCTCATGTTGTATGGATTCTTTAGTTATTCCTGGCTGATATCCAGCCCAGCCACTTTTATGTTTTTTGTTTTGTTTAGAAGACTTCAGCAATGAAAGCCGTGTTGAATCTGATGCCATTTTTTGAGTCCAGTGTTGGGGTCCTATTTCTGCCTGCCACACAGCAGTGTCCTAACACAAGTGACAAAGAACCCAGAGTGCGAAGCAGGTGAGACCAGCTTGAATTTTTGATTGCATTGTAGTTTTTTAAGGACAAATTATTTAAGAAATCTGAAAATTTTCCGTGTTTGATATGGTTCCCCCATTCAGAGAAAAAGGTTTGTACATGCAGTTGATTCAGGTTAATCACTATAGGGCAGATGAAAATCAATTGTTAAATTGGGCTAATCACCACAGATCATTTATGCAGATCGTTGCAGGTAGATGCAAAGGAACACAGTTAGTTTTAGCTGACTGCCAAAGGCAGACGAAGGTTAACGGCATTGGTTACATAAGTGATGACTTACTGGGATTAATTCACAAATAGACATTGGTTGTCAGTGAGGATCTAGAGATTGTCTCTTTAAGATTAAAAGTGAATAAGCCAGAAATTGACATGACAAACCCAGAATCCAAAACAGAAAAGCCAGCTCAAATTAAATATAACCTAAAATAGTCAAAATGTAAAATTGATGAAAAACAAACATGGTCAGGAAATATAAATATAAGAAGATAAATGAGCAGCCTTAGGGATCCTCATGTTTGAACAAATCAATCACTCAAGGTCCTCCCTAGAGAAGGCAGCTAATTATATTAGCTGAAAATTACTCTCAAATTTGTGGGAACAGTTCGGGGAGGACCCCTTCTTGTTCCAACATGACTTAACACCAGTGCACGAAGCAGTCCATAAAGATGTGGATGAGCAAGTTTGGTGTGTAATTACTTGACTGGGCTGCACAGTCCTGTCATCAACCTGATAGAACACCTTTGGGATTAAATAGAGTGAAGACTGCAAGCCAGGCCTTCTCATCCAACATCAGTGTCTGACCTTACAAATGCGCTTCTGGACGAATGGTCAAAGATTCACGCAAACACTCCTAAACCTTGTGGAAAGACTTCCCAGAACAGTTGAAGCTGTTATAGCTGCAAAGGGTGGGCCAACCTCATGTCACTCAAGTTAATTTATGTGTGAAGTTAGATGAGCAAATACTTTTGGCAATACAGAATATCAGCTTCGGTTTACTGATTATGAAAACGCAAACTTTTACAAAGTATGAACTCTGAGTATGTTCACCTTGAGTTCAGTTAACCATGTGTGTGAGCAGAGAAAGACCGCATCATCAATATGTGCCTGCCTTCGGGTGGATTCAGTTCTGGGTTGACCCACTGAAACTGGCTTTCAGTGGAAAATCTGCGTTTTAGACTCTGAATTTCACACGCCATACCTTTCAAAATTTTTGTTGACCATTTAAATCATTCAATCTCAATTTGTGGAAAAAAAAAAGTTCTCAAATGAACAGTCTTTATGCAAACTGTATTTAAAAAGTCACTTTTAAACTACATTTTCAGAATCTTAAATCATCATCTTTTCTCAAATATTTGCATAAATGTGACATTTTCCAATAAATATCATTGAATAAAATATGACAAAAGACTTACTGATCAATGTGTTGCCTAAAGCTGTATACAGATAAGTGTTATTTAAACTGTGATTGCTACAGTAATGTACATTAAATGTTTCCAGTACAAGGAAACTGGCTGACAGTCTGACAACATTATGAGATGGAGACTAGAGATTTTATTCTAAACTGATCATAAATCTGAAATGTGATTCCTGTATCTGTTTATTTATACTGATTATTGTAAACATTCTCATGTAAAATGCAAAAAATTGTGAATTACCATCTAACCAGGATTTGAGTTTAAATTATTCCCTTTCTGGAACAGAGAACAACAGTTTTTCCCTCATCTCAGGGTTCACAAACTCAGAGTTGTTAGCTAAACCACTTTCTTGGAATAGTTGTATGAGGTTTTCAAGTCCCTGTACCGCCACCCTTGCTGCTGCGTCAAGACGGACATAGGTCACACTTGTATGTCTGCACCACAGTAATATTTTATAGCCTTTCACAGAGGAATACCTTTCTTTGGTTCATGGCTACCAGGCTCACAAACAGAATGGGTTTCTGCTGGTGATGAAATATCTGGTAGTGGTGAAGGCGCATCTGAGAAGAATATAAGAGCAGTGAAATAAAAGCAAACATATGGAAACATTAGCTATATTTGGGGAAAAAATAAACTTAAATATATCATTACATTAACAATATGATACTCATGTTAACATTTTAAATTTTTTATAGTATGTCACAACAAAGACACCATTGGGTTATACCTAAAATATCCTTACAGTGCGAAATGCTGTCCCTTTAGAATTATAAGGTTCTGAACTTTTTGATGAAATTGACTTATTGTCATATTCTTACTCTCTGACCACTTATCAACAATATGTACAATTTGTTTTTCAATTATAAACAACTTTGGCCTTTTTAGTCACAAAACAAAAAACATCTATCTGCAAAATCAAGCTTTAAATTAACTCTATTATAAGAGTTTATCTTATAATACTTGAAATGTTCACAAAAGATCCAGTCAGGTTGCTTCTTTTTTGTAATATTGTTGCCCGGCACAATGTCAAGCAAAGGAGCAGAGGAGATGCAAGAGAAAATGTGTTCTGAAATTCTGAACTTTTTATAATTTTAGATCACACTGTTATTGCACTGTTAGCTTTCAAGCTAGTGCACTTATGCTAGTTTTGTATTGTTTGTTTGTAGTCAGTGCTAACATAAAGAACCAAACAATGTAGTTGGTAACACTGAGAGTAGTGAAAGGTCGTTATATAAGCTACCTCACTTATAAAATACTATTGAAGAATGACCTTCTGAATCCCACTGTAACCCCTGAGTATCCTCATGTTTGTGTTTAGGTGTGGCGGCACAGTCACACTCTACTGTGGAGGACACAGAGAATAGAGCTGTTTAAATTCCCATTCACAGTTTGTGTTCTACATAACAGATTCAAGCTGAGTACATTCATTAGGATTAAAATTTAGATTGGAATAAAATTTGTATTCTCATGTAATATTTTATATTACAATAATATATAATGGGGTTCTGTTGGCTTTACAGAAAAATAGTTTGTAGAAATGCCCTCCAAAGAGCTACTTTTACTTTCTTACTTTGAGTATATTTCAGAGCCTGTACTTTTTTACTTTTATTTGAGTAAAGAAATTGAACCAGTAATTCAACTTTTACCAGATGAGTTTTTAACACAAGTGCTTCTACTTAAGTACAGAATGTCACCTCTGCTTAGCAGTGGTACCATGTTAGTGAGCTGTCTCTATTTTTATTTCTGTCATCAAACTCCTGAAGAGCAAGTAAAAGGGGAAAAAAATCAAAAAAGGACAGTAAAGAAATTGTTACATGTTTCCTGAAAAAATACAACTGAAATAAAAAGCCATTGTCAGCAATATTCTTATAGCAGAATGATTTTGATTGAAGATCCAAGTCTAGGGCTCACTTTGTCAACATGAGCTTAATGAAATATTTGATTTTTTTTTTCAAATTGTATTCTTCCAGTTGTTTCAAAAGGAAATCTGTGCATGAAAACATTTGCCATGAAAGAAGAATTAAAAGTCTTCCTTTAACAACAAGGCCTTTAACTTAGGCCTGAATTGACATCAGCAAAAAGGAATTCACAAAGGGCCCCCTTTGGGCTCTCCAAATAAGGAATTGACTGTACATCCATATGGTAAATGACTTTATGATCACGTGAAGCTGTTCTCCACACCTATATATAGTAGAAGTCAGAAATGTGGGAGTTGGCCAGAAGGAAAACAGTATTTAACCTTTGTAGACCCTCTTCTTAACTGAGTTAGGACAATGGCTCATGCCTCTCCCAGATGACTTTTTTGGAAGCGTCTGTTTGACACTGTTTGTTTTGTAATAAACCTCATTTATGCACTAAGACGTATTGGCGAGGGCCATTTCTCCAAGAAGCACACTCATCTAAGAAGATACAGCAGTTCCTCCATCGATCATGGTCCACGGTGAGAGTTTCAGCTTCAACCCAAAAGATGTTGAGGGCTTTGAGGTCATCTATGAAGGTCCGCCGCCAGGTGAGCCTTGGACGTTCCCTGCCTCGTCGGCTTCCTGGAGGAACCCATGTGAAAGCCTTCTTTGTGATTTGGCTGTTGTCCATACGTATGACGTGGCTAGTGAGTTTTAGACAGCGGCGGGTGAAGATCACACTGAGTCTGGACAGCTTGCTTTGTCGCAGCACCTCTTGGTTGGTGATGTGGTCTTCAGTATTCGCCTGAGGCATCGCTGATGAAATATGTCCACCTTGCGTGTAATACTGGCCGATGCGTTTCATGTTTCGGAGGTGTAAATCGCCATCATAAAGAAAAGCAAAGTTTGATGTTGAGCGAAATGGAAGCAGATGACCAGATATTTCGCATTTGTTGGAAAATGGCTGAGGCCTTGCCAGTACGGTTCTTGACGTCAGTCTCTGCATCTCCATCCCGTCCAATAATATTGCTGAGGTATGTTAACCTCTCCACTTCCTCAAGGCTTTGCCCACCGATCTTGATTTTGGGCATGCCAAATTGGTTGCCAATGTGCATGACTTTTGATTTTTCCGTGCTGATCAGAAATTCAACCTTTCTGGCTTCCCAATCTAAGTTTAATGTTGGACCCTGGACGTGGTGCCTGCCTTCTGAGAGCAGGGCAGTGTCGTCCGCAAATTCAAAGTCTCTAAGCCCTGTCTGTCTCTCCAGGTTGATGCCTGCGTCTGGCCTGGTCAAAGTTGAGAGCCTTCAAAATGATTTCAAAGATGGATCTCAAAGGAAACCCCCGTGTCTTGATCTTTGAGTTTCTCTGTGGTGAATGGGTGAGCAATTTTTGGTCTCTTGTCATGGCTGGCTCCTGAATGCCCTGACCCCTCTCGTCTCTGGTAGTTATGAAAATCTAATGCTCAAGTACCTCACTAAATGGTAGATGATTAGAACTCTGTTTTTTACTTACATGGAGGTATGAAAGATGTTTCTCAGTGTGGGTTCTTTTGGACTTATGCAACATTATCTTGTCACAGATTAAATAAGTGTCTTTTTATAGCATTCTTTTATTCAATTTGATTCACTTTTAATCTGAACTCCTTGCTCCTCTGTGTCTATTTTTGAATCCCCTTGCTTGAGTGTACAGTGCTTCTGAAAAATTTTGAAGGTTACAATTGATCTCCTTATGGCCTTTGACAGTGGACTCATCTCTGTGCTTCTCCTGCTTGACTTCAGTACACCACTCAATGCTGTTGAGCATAATTTTTTATTACAGAGATTTGAGCTGATCATTAATCCGTGATGCTATGGTATTAAAGGTACTGTGCTGCAGTAGTTTGAATCATATAAGTTTAATAGACACCATTTTGTTTATGTCAATGGGGATTGTTTTTGACACAATAAGGTTTATTGTGGAGTTCCACAGGGTTCTGTGCTAGGACCAATTTTATTTACATTATACATGCTTCGCTTAGGCAGTATTATTGCTTTAAAGCCTAAAACATTAAATAATTTTCTTTGAAATGGAATGCTTTTTGAATCTTCTGATGAATAAAAAAATCTATTAATTCGCGTACATAAATTTTAATTAGCATTTTTGTAACATCAGGCTCATTTCTTTTGCAGTTTATTGCTTAATGCTTAAAAATGTATTGTGCAATTTTTTTTAGGTTTTTCAGGGAAAGAAATCTATCATCAATGTAGAAGTCTCAGAAACCCACAAAAACCCATATATCAAATATGATACACTTGGCGTTAAAGGGTTAAAAGGCATATGCAGATCCATGAAGCCAATCCATGATTGGTACATACCAATTAATTAAATTGCAGGGAACATAAACATTAGTACAGTATCTCTAAAATTAGAAACATCCTGTCTCAGAGTGATGCTGAAATGCTAGTTCATGCATTTAGTACTTCTATGCTGGACTATTGTAATTCATTATCATGTTGTCCTAAAAGCTCTCTGAATCAAGAGTACACACAAAGACTAAAAATAGAGAGTGTATTTCTCCCATATTGGCTTCTCTCCATTGGCTTGAATTTAAAATCCTTATTCTCACATGCAAGGCCTTTAATAATCAGACCTCATCTTATCTTAGACCTCCAGCAGAGAACTTCTCAGCTCTCAGACTGCTGGCTTTCTTCTGGTTTCTGGGATACTAAAAAGTAATCTGGGAGGCAGAGCCTTCAGCTTTCAGGCCCCTCTTCTGTGGAACCAGCTCCCAGTTTGAATTTGGGAGACATACACCCTCTCTATTTTTATTATTTTATTATTAGGCTTAAAACTTACCTTTTCAATCAATCTTATAATGAGGGCTGGATCAGGTTCCATGATGCACTCTTTTTCTTTCACTTCTTTTCACTCTGTTTATTCACCACTCTCCATGTAATCATTAGTTATTAATTTCTGGCATCTTCCACAGCATGTCTTTAGTCCTGACCCCCGATAGGTCATGGTAATATCTGCCTTTCCCTCACCCCGGTTCTGCTGGAAGTTTCTTCCTGTTCAAAGGAAGTTTTCCTTCCCACTGTCATTTAGATTTTTGGGTTTTCTCTGTAATTATAGTATGGCCTTTACCTTACAGTTTAATGCCTTTGAGGGAACTGTTTGTTGTGATTTGGTGCTATATCAAAAAAAAATTGAAATGAAATTTTCACAATTGTTTCAGCTTATTATATCATGATCCATGCTAGTCTGGTTTATTTTTTTCATAAAGCTGATATTATGCCTCAGTGAATTTCTCATATTGGATCATATAAAAGTGTAATTGTTTAATTTTGTATTAGTCACTTTTTTCCTAATTTAATAATAATAATAATAATAGTCCTAATTTCTATTTAGATTGCAGGTGCATAGTTATTCCAGGCAGAAGAATTGATTGTGCTATTCATTTATCAATTTGGTTGGTTTTGATGTCTTTATCATAACATATCATTATCATCATTATATATAACTTTGATCACAACACACCACAGAGCTACAAAAGTGCTCACCTGGCTGGAACTCTGCTTGTATTTCCTGATGACAAAGTAGTTGAGGTTCAAAGTAATGAAAGAAGCAGGAAGTCAACATCACAGAAATGCTACAATTCAGCTGTGTAGAAGCATTCTACAGCTGTTACATTAAAAAGTGCAGCAATTTCCCTAGGGTTTAAGTCTTGATCAAACAGGCATATTAGTCCTTGCACTGAATACCCAGCATGTGAGCAATCCATTTATCTGCCACTTTATTCACTCATAGCACTATCTTGTGAGTGAAAGCCCACCCACACAGTCCTCAGTGAATGCATTTTGTTAGAAACAAGCAGAAATTAAAGAAGAAATAACAGGCAGCATGGAATGAGTAAAAAGAGTGATGTTTGATTTTGAAATGCAATATTCCTTTTGAAGTGCTAGAATCGGTTCACAAAGATATTAACACAGATCACCATTTTCCTGGTTAACACACATCCCATGATAGTAACAAAACCAGCAAAGCACATTTAGCTTTCTGTCGACTACTCTGCACACTTAAAAAAAAAAAATTAAAGCTGCAAGCGGCGTTACAGGCCCTCGCTGCCTGTGAGCCCCTGCGAACCCCCAGCGAGCTGCCTGCCAGACCCTGCAGACCCCCAGCGAGCCACCTGCAAACTGCTTCTCCTGCCAAATGTAATCCTCTGATTTAGAAGTTATTGTACCTGTTTCCACTAGGTGGCGCTGCAACTGGCATTCAGACTCATATGGATGTGTTCAGGAGTGGGTCCTTATCACAATTCTGAAGTTTGGTGCAGATTGTACAATATGTCCTTAAGACCGTGTTTCCACTAGGTGGCACTGCGACTGGCATTCAATGTCATATGGATGTGTGCAGGGGTGGGTCCTTATCACACTTGTGAAGTTTGGTTCAGATTGGACAATTAATGTTTGAATTAGAACAACTTCTAGTTTCCACTAGGGGCGCTAGACTGCTATTCAATAATGTCATCTGGATGTGTTCAGGGGCAATTCCTTATCACACAAGGCAAATTGACGAATTACATGACAATGAGAGGCAATCGAAATGTCACGGCAAAGGATCAAAGCTCACCGTGGCGGTTGGGCCACATCCCTCTGTAATGTAACATCATCAAGAGCCATAGTGGAAATGTTTGTGGTCAATGTACAGCTCAAAAGACCCCAATCCCCCATTGAAAACCAATGGGGGATTGGGGGTGTGGTCATGTGGGCAGCGTGGAAAATGAGGCATGGGTGTGATTGACTTTTTTGATCAGGGTGATGTACTGAATATGTACACCAAATTTCATGAGTCGAGGAGTAACTAAAGTTTTTGAGCTCCATATAAATTTTAGTGTGATTATGTAGGGAGCGCTATTGCAGAGATTGCCATTGTTTTTCCATTTATGGATTCAGGGTGGGGCTATACATAAGTTATTAAAGTTTAGGACAAATCGGACAAGGCATGCTTAAGTGATGACAGAAAAGGTGAGGCCAAAAAAGACAAAAAAAACCCCACATAATTTTGATGCCCTGTTTGTCTAGATTATGCTGAGCGATTTTGGTGTCTGTAGGTGTAACGCCCTAGGAGGCGATGGTTAAAATACGGGCACTGGGACGCGATCGCAAGTGACCCCTGACCTCATGGGGACATGCGTGAGGTCAAGACGTTTCCAAAAAGGTATATATGAGGGTGACTGGAAAAGCGCCTATTTGGAATTGTAAGCATTTATTGTGATCGATTTATTGTGAGCCTATTGTGATCGCTAGCGGCGCAGTGCAAAAATGGGAACGTGTATGGGACGCGGTCGCAAGTGACCCCGGACCTCATGGGGACGTGCATCAGGTTGGGACGTTTCCGAAAACGTATATATGAGGGTGACTGGAAAAGCGCCT
>VUQJ01021512.1:16103-28491 GCA_015108635.1 Andinoacara biseriatus | reverse complement strand
CATTGAACAAACTATTATACAATATATTATATGAATATTAACAGTTTGCAGAAACTGAATTTTTTACAGAATTGTTATCCTTAAATAGATGGAAGAAATCCTGCTTTTACTACTGTTGAATAAAATTACAATTAAATTTTCATGTTAAATATTTCATGTGTATTAAAATATATTAAAGCTCACTGAAATCAAATCAAATCAATTTTATTTATACTACGCCAATTCACAACAAACAGTCGCCTCAAGGCGCTTTGTACTGAAACTGGGTTATAGTTTGTGGCTCTAAAGGTCCTAGTGAAGACTAATTAAGCATATCATTTTTCATTTTTTTTTAAGGGCCTCAGAAAAATATTGACAGGTACCCTGGTTATGTAGCTGGAATAGGTAGGAAGCTGAAATACCAATTGTGCAATCAGCTACAGGTTAAGATGCCTGTCCTTTGGTATTCTTTTAATACATCATTAAACCTTTGTTTGTGTGTGTGTGTGTGTGTGTGCGCGCATACGTGCCCTTATCCATTTATATGTGAGGACATGCATGTGATCTTTCCCAAATCAAAAGTTGTGAACTTAACTCATATGAGAGAAATGTTTTGTTTGTTTGTTTGTTTTAAGAAAAAAGTCACCAGCAAAAATGCACATCTGTAAGAGCCAGCATCTAGACTCCTAAGTAATGATAAAGAGACTAGCAGAAACTAAACCAGACAGTGTGGCGAGTCCAAACATGACAACATGGGATCGTGATAAGAACCCAAGTTCTGCGAACTACATCAAAGGCTGAGAAGTAGTGAGCACCGATGTGCCACTGCAGGAACGTGCAGTCTCCACCAGTGCCTGGAGTTCTCACCAATCAATGCTAATCAATAAGCATTTTCTAGTCTCTAAGGTTAGAGAAGTTTAGGTTTGAAAACTGAAAATTAAATGAATTAGGTCAGGAGGTTTACAGGAGGACAAACATGATCACAGAAAACAAAGCTCAATAAAGTCAGTGTTACATTTAAGAAGGAAGAGCATGCATGTATCTTAAAAAAAAAAAAAAATGTAGCCACTTTTTTAAAGATATTTTTTGACATTTTTGCCTATATTAGATAATATACAGTGAACAGAGAGAAATGGGGGAAGACGCAAACCCAGGCTCCCTGCACCACAGCCATGCGGCACACATGGTTGTCTGTTCACCCTCTTCTCTGAGCATTCTTGTTTTTAGGTTTTCTTCACCTTTAGAGTAATTGGTTGTTAGAACTGCCAATTCTGTCCAATTTTATCATGTCACTTTGCCAAAAATGAACATACATTTGTTAAAAATTGTGTTAGAATTTAAGCTGAAGCGAGTTCAGAAAGAATGTTTTATGAGAAAATTAATTTCGATGTGAACTGGATGTTGTCGTCTGTGTGTGTTGTTTCACTCTAACATCTGAATAGACAACGTCATCTTCACCATCATCTGGAAAAGTTAAAAACAGAAAATTTAACTATGCCCTGCACAGTCAAAGAACAATAATATTATATTTTACAGACTTGTAACAATATGGTGAAATACAGCAAACATTTATATTCATGCTTTGCAAAATTATTTTCAGGAATTCATGTAAACTGTACTTTTATTTTTTTAATAATTGGAAAATTAAGCATGCTTGTATCTTTTACCTTTAGTAACAGTCATGGGGTCGGTTTTCTTATTGAAATGTTTCATACGAAGAAACACAGCCAAAGCGAGAAGTAGAGTGGCAGTGGTTGCTACCACACCCACAGTCACAGCAGAGCGGTGAGAAACTGAACCTAGATATAAAAACCAACACTAATGAGGAACTGAGGTAATGTATGCTGTTTATAGAGTTATTAAATGTCAAGTAACAGGCCTTAGATGTGTACTTGACCTTTCATACTGTACATTTCTAAAAACCTTTTTTTCAGTAAAACAAACAAACATAAACATACACAAGGTACCTATGACAACACTAAATGAAGAAATACTTTAAAAAAAAAAAAATTGAAATAAAATAGAATTTAATCATTTCAGTTGCTACCTGTACAACTTGTAAGATGGACTGTTGTTTGCATTCTGCTGACATTGTTTTGAACAGTACATGCCAGCTTTCCCATCAGTTGACCATTTAACCTGATGGTAACGTTTGAGACTCTCTGTTTTTTTGAACTTTTCATTTGGGTCTGTATCAACAAGTTATCGTCCAGAGACAAAATGAACTCAACTTCATCCCCTTCAGAGGAGCAGCCGACTGTCATTTGTTCTGGTGACAAACATTTGTGAGATACAGCTGGTTCTGACACAGGAGCTGAAAGACAACAATATATATATATATAAATATATATAAATCTTAAATGTAGTAAATACCTGCAGTTCACCAAGTATGTTTGAGAGAGAGAGAAAATGAGCATGCAACTGAAAACAGCAATATTATATGAAAATATCTATAAATCCAGAAACTCTGTATGCAGGTGCCTATAAAACTGATTAAAATAAGACTCGCAGGTTGCAAATTTTGACTTTCCAACACACTTTTCTTAACATAAATACATTTCAAAGTAAATATAGATTTTTTTAAAATAATTTGTATAGTTCATTTATTTACTGTATGTTATTTATTTTTATTTTTTCTAACAAAAATTATAACATTTTCATTGTCACTTTTTAGCTTTACAGCACATTTTTAATGTGGACATTGCTATTATTCATTATATGAAATAAAAAATTTTTTGGTCCTACCTAGTATATCCAGATGGATGTATTTTTTGCACAGCAATGTGCCTTCAGTAGAACTGAAAATATCCACCTTGTACTCGCCAGAGTCTGTTTTTGTTGCCTTGTTGAGGTTAAATGTTCCATTTCTGAAGAATGTACTACGATTCTTGTAGTTCTCATTTATATGAAATGATGAATTTTGGAATGTTAAAATGGTATCTTTATTCTTTGTCAAGCTTGTCTTTTCTTTTGGATTAGTAGATACATAAAAAATGAGTGGTCCATCAAATACCCCAAAACACTTCTTGGGTCCAGGTTGAGTTAAATTGCATTTGAAAGCTCCTGAAGAAAAAAAAAGAAAAAAAGTCACTATGCAAAAAGGAAATGTTTCCTTACATGTGATACACCTCATTAATACCAGCAACTATTTACTAAATTGAAAGCCATATAGATTAAATATGTTTTCACTGATTTCTATTCTCAGTTTTAAATAATGTAAAGATAATGAACAATAATAAATTCACTTCAGTTCAATTTTATGTATATAGCGCCAAATCATAACAGCTAGTCTCCTCAAGGCAACAGATAATAAAGCAACATAATTACTTTTTTTAAATGACCAATACAACTTGAATGATAATATTAATGAAACAGTTGCACAATGTTACATAATGCGACATTTTATTAAACATTATATTAAACATCACAGTTAATAAATAATTATGTAAAATTTTTGGTGTGATTGACTTTCAGTTTTAATATAAAAATTTCAATCTATAGTAATTGTGTTCAACTATATAGAGTAATGTGTGATTGATGAAATGTACCTTGTGCCAGAGCGCTGGCTGCCACAGCTGCAATGATCCCGTAGACTAAAATCATCTTCTGTTCCGACAGAATCAAACTATCAATAACTGTTATATACAGTGGATAACCTGATTCAGTTTTATTTGGAAATACATAAAAAAAGAGACACTTAACATTACACTTAGCTAATATAGATAATATACAGTAATTAGTAATTACAATATAATTAGAAGACAGTTTTAGAGATAGGGGGTTTAAAAAGGTTATACTATATATATATATATATATATATATATATATATATATATATAAAAAAACATAATGTGATCATTAGAAAAGTCAAAATTGTAAGTCACTCACCACATTTACAATATAAGGCCTCTGAAAGTTATTAACCAGTCTGTGAGCTTTACACTGTGTGCGGGTGGTCTATTTCTGGTCTTTTTGTCTTGTGTGGAGAGAATCCAGGAAGCAGTTATTTGCATTCACCAGTACTGAATGGATATTTATTCTGTTACCATAAATGTACAAGTACCATTGTCAAATGCTTTTCTCCAACATATATTAACGGCGCTGTTTCTTACCTTTTTTTATTCATTTCCATCTACCAAGAAGAAGACACCCTGAACTACAGGCAGATAAGACTTAGAAGTCTGAAAGCACAAATATCCAAATTAGACAGGAGGACATGTAGATGTGTATGAAAGATACAAACCCATGCACACGACACACCTAGCTGTAAATAAGGTGTTTACATCAGATTAAAAAGACAATTTAATAAAAATACGCTGTCTGTGTGATTTCACTTCAAATGTTTTGGATTTTTTTTAAATGAAAAGTACAATAGTTGTACTTTTTTTTTTATTGTAAGTGTAGAATTACTTACCTGCAATAGGAGTCCTTTGTGGCAGCAGGGTTGTGTGGGCCATTAGCTCTATTGGTCTTGTGTTTTGGACAGGATTTAGAAAGCATGTATAAAAAGTTATTGAAATACTACTTAGGAACTTAATTGGCTTATTTTATGACAAGTGTTACTGAGATTTATGTAGTAGTTGGATAAAGTCTGGTGATATAAGTTTGAATACTTTTTTAAAACTGTGTAACTATTTGGTTTTAAAATTCTAAATATGCATTTAACATATAATTTAACAGTCTAACTTTCCAACTGTACTAACAACTTAAGAGATTATAAGAAAATATAAGAAAATCACCTCAGTTGATTAAACTGTATTTAGTGTTATGCTTTACAGTATATGGAAGGAATTAGCATCAAGCCCTCCTTTACTTATGAAAATGTCCCAGTATATCACTATAAAAGACTAATCTTGATATTTAATCAACACACAAGGAATCCCAATGTCGAACTCACCAGACCAAAAAAATAAACACTTTTTAAAAACCACCTCAAATAGTTCCTTTCGATGTGGAGGAGTAGAGCTCTGGTCTGATCACCTACTGAACAACTGAGCTCCTCATCCTATCTGAATTCTTTGTTGAGAGCACGCAGACTCACAGGGGTTGCTGTAGGACTAGGTGCTTTGTGGATCGTCAGCAGTCAGAGCTGCGGGTCCTGGCAGTTCTGTCATGTGTTAACAATGGCTATAGTGACATGGACTGTCAATGAACAATCCATTTATCTGAAATTAAGGTTTAATCACTTTTAATCACTATTAATATCAGAAAGATTATTTGAAATTTCTAAATAGATTTTGGTTCAAAATTTAATATAGACATATTATGGGGGCATTGTTGGACTGGGCCAAAACTGACCCAAAAAGTACTGTAAAGACATAGAATATGAAATCCATTGTGGTGGCATACAGAGGCAAAACTTGTCTTTGTCCAACAAATTATGTACCTAACGGTATGTGGATTGTGTCAGCATCATTTTCCATTTTTCTCTGTTAAAAGTATAACACCTGCAGTATACACAGAGTATGGTTAGTAAACAAAAAGAAAACATACTTGTTTTATCTCTAAAATTATTACTTTGCAGAACTTTACTGCATCACAGTGGAAGCACCATAAAAGTCCTTTTTTTTCCTATGACTTGCATAGTATACAGGGTAACATAGTTTAGAAACTAACAGGAAGTTTCACATTAAATATAAAAAACAAATGTGTTTAGACCGCAACTTCTTCCATTCACACTGTCTCTGCTTCAGCCACAGGAACTGACTAGGGTATATGTATTTTTATCTACAAAGAAGAATACAACACAGATATAAACTGGTTGAAAGAGATGTGGTTACAATATTTTAAAGAGGACTAAATGGTTTAAAAAATTAAAAAGCATAAGCAGAGTTACATTATACTTCTGAACATTCTTACGTAGTGGGCAGTAGCATTTATACATGTAATCATTTAGACTGTTAGCTTTGCATTTGGAGACGTTGACTTTTAGCTTAGAAACAGTTCTATGTAAGTGTAGTATCTAAAGCAAAAAAAACAAAACAAAACAAAAAAACACCATAAAACTGACAAACATGCTTTTTATTATTATTAGATCAGCCTGTTATCTAGGAACATGCCGTAGAATTTAGGGGAAAAAAACAACAATCCTACACCTTTTCATTGCCTTTTTTCCTCCGAAAGTGTACATGCGGATGGGAAAAGATGACATCTCTTAGTGGATTATGCATGCATCAAGGTTTGAAGAAGTGTGGAAGGCAGGCTGAACAGCGACCCCGCTCTGCTCAAGCAGGTCAGACGGGAGGGTCCCAAAGCCAGGTCTGTAACCACAGAGCTGCAGGACCCAATGTCATGGAGATGTCTGAGGTAGTTCATGGTAACCCTGTGAAGTCAACTAAGAATGAAGCCACTAGCCCATCCAACATACACTCAGCAATACCACATCCCCCCCGCCCGTTCATCAGTGAACGGCGGCACCAGCTAAAAATTATCTTCTCATTGGCTCTCTGTGCTTCTCCTGCTAGATCACAGTGCAGCTTTTGATACTGTTGAACATAACATTTTATTACAGGATTAAAGCATGCCATAGGTATTATGGCAGTGGTTTGAATCATATTTATCTAATAGACTCCAGTTTGTTCATGTAAATGAAGAGTGTTCTTCACACAATAAGGTTTTTCAGGGTTCTGTGCAAGGACCAATTTTATTGACATTATACATGCTTCCCTTAGGTAGTATTACTAGCAGGTACAGCATGCATTTTATTTTTATGCAGATGATACCTGGCTTTATCTATCCATGAAGCCAGATGACACACACCACTTAGTTAAACTTCAGGAATGCCTTAAAGAGATAAAGACCTGGATGACCTCTAATTTCCTGCTTCTAAATTTAGATCAAATAGAAGTGATTGTACTTAGAAACATGGTGTCTATTCAGATACTTCCTCTGGAAGACATTACCTTGGCCTTCAGTAACACTGTAAGTATATGTCCTTCAATGCACATATTAAACAAATATGATGCATGGCTGGAATTTAAAATCCTCCCTCTCACATACAAAGCCTTGAATAATCAGGCACCATCTTATCTTACCTTATCTTATATTACCACAATAGAGCACTTCACTCTCAGACTGCTGGCTTACTTGTGATTCCTAGGGTATTTAAAAGTAGAAAGAGAGTCAGAGCCTTTATCTTTCAGGCATCTCTTCTGTGTAATCGGCTCCCAGTTTTGATTTGTGACAGACACCCTATTTTTAATTTTAGACTTAAAAGCTTTTGATTATGTTTAAGAAGCCAAACATGCACATCCACTGGATAAAAGGGTGCAGTAACAAAAACAGCAACAAGGGTATCAGTTCTCAGAGATTTCCCAATTAGAAAGTTTACACAGCATCAAACATAAAAGTGAAGTTATTCACATTAACTGTATCATACAATATTCCCCTTTCTCCAAGGCATTACAAGCAATTGTTAATAAACACTGGCATATCATTAGTGCAGATCCGTCCCTTAAATGTCTACAGGCACCTCCATGCTTTGTATACAAGAGACCTCCCAATCTGAGAAATTTCTTGGTTCACTCTTGTCTCCCAATCCCAAAAACAAGTCACTTCTTAACGCACATTCCTCTGGGCAATTATCGGTGCGGGCACTGCACACAATGCAACTTTACCCATAAAACAAAAATTTTTCATCATCCTCGCTCTGAGAAGATGTTTAAGAATAAAGGCGTTATTTCATGTCAAACAACTAACAACTTACTATTTATCTGCTCAAATGCCTGTGTGGTCTGACCTATGTGAGTAAAACCACTAGACCCTTAAAGAACAGAATATCAGAACAGCGGTCCAATAAATTGCAACCATGACAGTAAGAGTTCAGTTGCAACACTAGCTACTCATAACGTCTCTTCCCTGCAGTATTGTGGTATTGAAGTAATTAAACCACCACGACGTGGAGGCGATGTGAACACTCTTCTTTTAAAGAGAGAAGCATACTGGATTTATACGCTCAATACTTTATCTCCGTGCGGTCTTAATGAAGAGTTTGATCTAAGAACTTTTTTGTGATCAACTGGTCTATATGCGTTGCCACTCCTACATTTCCTTACATGGTTAGTTCTCATTATCTCTTTGACTGTTTTTAATTTTTACTTCTAAATGTTTACTATTTAATATTTAATATATTTACTCTATTTTTTATTTACTCTAATTACTATTTACTGTTATTACTATTATACTTAAACTTTCTTTCACATGCAGGCTACATGTATGTATGTATGTATTTTTTTGAAACATGCTCCGGGTACTCTGGTTAACTTTTCATCACTTTGTCTTTTGATTTTTTATATATAAACTAACTCTAGACTATCCCTTCCAGTGTTTCAAGTTCTTGTTGACCTTGTATATGCTTTCTTTATACCCCAATGTGTCCCTTCCCCTAATTTGATCACATGATCACTTTTGAATAGGAGGCCGGGTATTTATACATGTGTGCTGCAGGCTTATGTCTGAAGAAGGGCATGGTTGCCCGAAATGTAACTCATCCTTGAAGGTACTTTTTGCATTAAACTTTTGCCAGGGGCATTGCGGTGTGCAAACTTTTGATTATGCTCATAGTTAAAGTTGGATCAGGTGATCCTGAACACTGCCTTAGTTATACTGGGCTGCTGACGACTTCCCATGATGCGGTGTTTCTTCTTCACTCGCCTTTTTTCACTCTTCATGTGTTTATACACCACTCTGAATTTAATCATTAGTTATTATTAATTCTATCTATCTTCCGCAGCTTGTCTTTTGTCCTGTTTTTATTACTGGTATGGTACCAAAATCCCCTTGGAATCTGTTTTACCCTTACATGAAACACAAATGTGAAAATCACTACTTGTATGATGGTTTAACTTCCTCACAGGCAACAAAGTTAATAGTAAACTAAAATTAGATATCAATCTAATCACCTTTGGAATGTGGTCAAATAGGAGATTCTCATCAACTGCATGATACTTTCATGTCAATATGAAACAAAATGTCTGAGTAGTGTTTCCACCACCTTGCTAAATTTATCAACAGCAAGACAGAATTATCAACTATAAATAATTTTGCTACAATCATAGGCCCATGCAACAACCATTTAACATGTCACAGATCTTATAGTCTATATGTTGTTGCTTCTGGTTACTTGTGAAAAACTTTGGCCCCATGTGGTGGGTGCTGATCACGTCTTACTGTTTACTTGTAACTCAAACTGGTCTCATATCACTTTTGGTGATAAGAATGTCTGAGACACTGCTAGCTTTGACACTAGAGTTGAAATACATGTCCTATAGTACAAAAGGTGTACAAGACAAATAGGAAGAAATATATTGAAAAAGTAGGCCTGTAACAGGTTTACAAGTAACTTGTTTTGTTTTTTTTTCTAGGTGGCTGATAATTACGTACTTTGATATTAAATCACATTAGACATTAAAACTACAACATTGTTTGGTCTAATACACCCAAATTGTGTTCTACGTCAAGGTCAGGCTTGTTGTCATACAGGCATTAACCTGTGACCTGTGATGGATCTTGAGCTACTCCATCATGGGAGCTGGAGCCTCGATGGTGTTTAATGGTCTGAGAGCAAGTAAAGAATAAAGACAAAAAACAGAATTCAAATGTAGGTTTAGTTTACATGCAGTTGATTTAAAGTCCACAAGTACAAGTAAGTGTCCCAATTTTTATATGAGTATTTATAGAACAACAAAATTGTTGTAAAATTGCTTACAACCAAAAGATAAGTAAATAAATAAAAATCAAGGAATAAAGTTGCATCTAAGGTTCAGGAATCTGGTTCTAAGCTGAAGGCTCTGCCTCCCATTCTACTTTAAAAATCCCTAAGATCCACAAGTAAGCACTCGGAGAGCAAACTGCTCTGTTGTTCGTGATATGGTGCCTGATTATTCAAACCTTGTATGTGAAAAGAAGGATTTTAAATTCAATTCTGGATTTAACAGGGAGCCAATAAAGAGATTTCAATGTATGGGCATATGGGCATTGAAGGACATTTCCTGGTCAGAAATGACTCCACAGAAGCATCCGGTTAGATTCTAAGATTTGTAGGGCCAAGTCCTATAACCTAATTTTTATCTAATTTTAGAAGCAGAAAATTAGAGGTCATCCAGGTCTTCCTAATTGGTGTGCGTCATTTGATTTCATGGATAAGCTGGGCAGATAGAAGATATGGAGATAAGATATGGCTAATATGTCCATCAAAGACACACACCCATATGCATACTTGTTTTCTAATGGGCATTTGACATAAAATATGACCAATGTGTTTACAAAACAAGACAAGTGGACGAAAACAAGTGATGCATCTTCTTGTAGTGTAAATAGCAAGTCGTTAAACTAGATTAAAAAGACAATTTTAATTGAGAGTTACTGCAGAGTAAAACAGACATCAAAAAATAGGGTAGAGAATTATAAGATTATAATTGCATTTTAGCTGACATTTCACTAACTGGGAAACGCATGTGCAAGTAGCACCTGCAGTAGGCTTGCAGTGAGGGATTGCTAAATGACAAGAGATAATAAGCTTACTCTGCCTTCTTGAATTTTCAGTTTATAGACCATTAAACTGGTAAAATGTGAATTATATTTTTAAAAATCTACGTTAACATAATGTCATAAGTATTATTCAGATTTAAGTAGCGATAGAAAAATCCAAAAAATATAATGAAGCTTGAGCTTGCCTTGTGCAGTAAGGGCTCATTTCCTGTGACTGTGCTTCTCAGAATCGCAGTGGACGTAGCATTATAGATCTTTTTTTTTCCCCGTGCCCTGCAAGGTAGACTCAGCAACATAGCCAAAGTTTGTTGAGTGAGGAACAGGAAGTTTCGCATTAGACATGAAAACCAAATGTGTGATGGAGTGTGTTTACACCACAACTTGTTCCATTTTCACTGTCTCTGCTTCAGACACAGTAACAGAATTGGGTGTTTATTTTTGTCTACAAAAATGCAATACAAGTTTGACTAAATGTCTCTAAAAATAAAAAATCATATGCACAGTTACAGTATACTTTTGAACGTTCAAGTTCCTTATGTGGCGGGCAGTAGCATTTTTCACTTTTGGTCATTTAGACTGTTCGGGTTGCACTGGAGAGCTTGAAAACTGCGCTATGTACAGTACAAATTTAGCATCTAAAGTAAAAAACAAAACACTATATTAAAATTCACAAAATTTAAGGTTTTTTCTGGTGACGTAAACCTTACTGGAACTGCCTTAAACATAGAAAATTATATAGAATAAAAGCGATCAGTGGCTTGCAGTTTCTCAGTTCATGGCAATAACAAAATTGCTCATCATGGCTACCCATTTTAGATGAGTTGGTTGCTAAATTCTGACTAATTACCACCAACTCAAATTTCAACTCAAAAAACAAACAAAAGCAGTTATTATATTTTCGTGCTGTTTGACATTGATTTAAGATTCCATCCATCTTCTTAACCATTGTTCCACGTCAGGCTCAAGGCCGTGGCTGGAACCTTTTGCAGTTGTTTTTCCTGAGTTGGTTTGGTTTCATTTATTTGTTGTCACTCTAACATCTGTATTGATAACTTCATTGCCAATTTCACCTGAAGGGGGGAAAAAAACAGAAAAGTGTATTGTGTTTTGGAAGAAGTCATGTTGTTTATAACACTTTTTTTTTCTTACATTTTTCACTTACCCTCTAACTGTTGTGGGTCCTGGGTTTGTTTGTTTTTTCAAAAATATTTAATAACACTCAACATCACAATGACTAAGAGTGTGATGACAGTAGCTATCACAGCCAGTCTCAAGGTTGTAATAACATCTGGAATGCAAAAGCAAATGTCAAACAATATTAAATATCATGACAAAATGAAAGATATCAAAATGCTTCTCAAATATTTCTTGTTTCATTGCTCCATCCATCTGGTGCTCAACATAAAGTAACATTTGAAATCAGAGGTGATTTATAATTGCTTTCACTCACAGGGATTCAGCGATATCCAATATATGAAGACTCAGGGGCTAAAAGCTAAACTGTTTATTTTGCTTTGTATGTATTAAAATTCCTTGAAAGAAAATATACAGCGAAATGTCAAATAATCTTTTACATTTCCTACCTCTGCAGGCTTCCAGCTGAATAGCTGCTTCATCTCTGCTGATATTATTCCAAACTTGGCATATAAAGTTTCCAGTCAGCTTCCCATGTAAGTTGATGGTAACGTTTGAGACAGTGGATTTCTCAGCTGTCCAGTTGTTCAGGGATTGGTCGTGGTGTTTGCTTTGAATCAGTAACAGACCATCCAAAGTAAATATGAAGTCTACTCCAGCTTCCTCAAAAAAGCAGCTGACCTTCATCTGTTCTGGTGATAAGCATGTCTGAGACACTGCTGGCTTTGACACTGGAGCTGAAAGACATGTATTCATAGTACAAGCAGTGTACAAGAAAAATAGAAAG
>VUQJ01021512.1:1695-16083 GCA_015108635.1 Andinoacara biseriatus | reverse complement strand
AGAAATAATAGGCCTGTAACAGGTTTAAGAGTAACTTTTTCTTCTAGGTAATAATTTGTACTCTGATATTAAATCCCTATTAATTGCTCACTTTTCATCATTCATACCTGCCGTCTCACACATCGTGATAGTAGTTCCTGATATAATTCACCATCCACTAACTAACACAAGCACAGTGCTGTAGTTCCTGATATAAATTAAAATTGGTATACCTTTTGATAGCTGTATTCTTAAGTCTGAGATACTGTATAGTACATGTCTAACATTTATTATACATTCCACTTTAAGTAATACTGAAGCTATATACTGACCATACTTTAATTTACTATGTTTACATTGTGTGCATTTAGTGATCTTTTCATAACAGTTCATACAAAATTAGTATTAAATATCAGCTTAACTTTTAAACAAAAGAAAAAACTTACCTAGTATTTTTAGACCTACTTTCACATTTTTCAGCAACTTTCCAGTATGATCGTGTTCTTCTAAATGGTAACTTCCAGCGTGTTTCTTTATGGCTTTTCCTAGTTTGAGGTTTCCATTGTTGATGCTGTTTGACTGATTTAGATATTCCTCATTTAAAATCATGTTCCCATCAGTCTCTATTTTTAAAATCCTCTCTTTCTCATCCTTGGTGACTGTAATTGAAGTATTAGCTTTATATGACAGATGAAAAATCAGTGGCTGTCCTGCAACTCCAAAACAATAGGTTCCAGGAGATTCTGAGAAATGGCATTCAACTGGCTCTAAAAGAAACAAATAGTAAATAAAATGAAATATTTGATACAAAATATAAAGTTATACAAATAGAACTGGTAAATTATGTATTTTAATTTAAGGATAATCCAAGATGATTACTACTTGTACTGTACGTACTTTAAGCCTTTACACCTTTAAGAATAAATAATTTTTTTTCAATGCTTACCCATTCAATTAATATTTCTGTTTTGAAATCTGAGTACAACATAAAATTAAACTGAATACCTTTTGCCAGTGCTGCTGTTGCCAGAACTGTAATGCTAATGTAGATGAAAATCATTGTTTCTGCAAACATTTGGAAACACATCACACTTTATTTAAAGTTATATATAAAATAGCATTGTAAAATAGCATATATGATTTTATTTATTTAACAATCAGGCACTTTCAGAAAAGAACATTTTGCAGAATTTTTGCTTGTTTTAATAAAATTAACCTACATGGATTTAAATTGAAAGCCGTCACTCACCACATTTGATTTCAAGTGATGTCCAGTGCGGCAGTGTAATACCACACAGTGAATTTTTTACAGGCAGTGAGTTTTTTTTTTTTTTTTTTTTTTTTTTTTTTTTTTTTTTACAATAATTAAGCCAAAATGCAGAAGCAGTGTGTGAAAGCTAAGTACACCCTTACTGCTTCCATAGCGCAGCTTAGGTTTGCAAAGGTGCATGTGAACAAACCCCAACGCTTCCTGAATAATGTGCTTTTGACAGACAAGACCAAAGTGGAGATGTTTGGCCGTAATGCACATTTTGGTGAGCACAAACACTTCATACCTCATAAGCACGGTGGTGGAGGGGTGATGATTTTGGTTTGTTTTACATTGATCCCAAGCACAGCAGCAAATCTACAACAGAATGGCTGAAAAAGAAAAGAATCAAGGTGTTACAGTGACTCAAAGTTCACACCTCAACTTTCACGCTGTTCTCGTGTAAACGGGAAGCCGAAAAGCATCAAAACTTTACCGTTTTCATCTGAAAACTTTATTGTGAAAATGGGGCCGAAGAGAGCTGTGAATAAACAAATGTCTGCAAACCTCAATGAACTGAAGCGACATTGTAAAGAAGCCAAATGTTGGCTGATAAAGTCTTATAGATAATGGTTACTTCCAGTTATTGCTGCTAAAGCTGGTTCTAGAAGCTACTGAATCATTGGGTGTACTTAGTTTTTCACAGGACTGCTGCATTAATGACATGTATAATATGTCATGTTTTGTTCTTCATCTGAGGTCATATTTACTTATTTTACAACCTGGTAAAGACAAAATTCTATATTTTTATTATGACCTGATACAAAAAAACGGATAATTTAAAAAAGGGTGTACTTTCTTTTATAATATTTTGAATAGGCAAAACATTGTTCAATCTGGTCACTGCATGCGGAGCATATTCAGTCAGCTCAGAGTACCACATGCTCCTAAAGAGTTATTTTATCCTGACAGTCGCATTTATTTTTTGCTGCTACCTACTTTTGAGCAGTTTCCTACAGACTAGGGAAATAGGGCACATAATTAAATAACACAATATAACCACCACAGAGTTGTGTTTCTTCTCCTTCACTAACAACTAGCATTAATTAACATTTCCCCAAAAGGACTCAGAAGCTGTTGTTGGTACCTTTTAAAGGTTGTGGAGTATATTGAGATGGATACCTCCACAACTCTTCAATTGGCATTCTTGCAAGTGCAGGTTGACCTGCTTGGCAAGACTTTAAGAAGCAGTAATCACTGTACACCCTGCTGCTTCACCACAGTTTATTCCCATCATGGTGGTCATTAAGCTCAACTACCCTCCTAGATCTTACTAAAGGAGAGGCCTTGTGCTTGTGCAAGACAGAATTTATTTCTAAAGGCTGCAACTGTGAATACTTTTATTTCTCTTCAGGCTGCTTTCGCAGCCAACGCTGGGTTTAATAATGGCTCTGGAAGACTTTTTAATATGTCAGATGGGCTTGTTTTAAAGGTACTAATCTTAGCATGCTAACTGAGGCTGAAGCTGCATGCCCCAGGCAATGCATTAGCATCCTCACAAGTTTTTTTTATTGAAGATGTGTTATACAGATTTGGTCTACAAATACATGTATTATGTAGCTCAAACCAAGTTAGTACTACTATATAGCATGATTAAAAACCTAACCATGTCTCACTTTGTACATGAACAAACAACACATGGGTTAGACTTACTGGGACTCCTGAAAAATTAAAAGAATGCTCTGCACTTTTTAAAGCACAACAAGAATAATCTGCATCTTCCACTGTGAGCACATTCGGCCCTTTAATTCTCAAAAATGCCAGAGTTGTTTGTTTGAATTGCTCTGACTGTTTATGGAAATTAGTTGACTGGTGTCTGGGAGCAGCAGCAGTAGGGTTGAGGGCTGGGTGCCTGGGAGAGGCTGAGGGTATAGTGGGGGGGTAGGGCCTGCGGTGTCCACAGCTGGATAGCATGGCAGAGGTTTTAAATGTCAGCATTGAAAGGGAATGTGGCTGCCATTTGGCCTGACAAGCCGCATGCCAAGGGACTGGCAGCAGGATGCAGAGACAGGGTGCTCCAGGTCCCGGCCACAGAGCTCTCACCTTCTGCCATTTATCATGCGGTTACTTGCCTAGCGCATCTGGCACCTTAGCACTGACAGCAGCAGGAAAAGCCCTTGCTGCAGGCTAACCAGTAGCCCATGGTAATCTTTTTAACATTAGAGCAAAATTAGGGCTGCAGTATTTATTTGACTACATTTATTTTCTGTGTAGTTGTCTGAAAAGGAATACAATAATATTCTGAAGAAGAATAAAGTTGCTTGAGCTTAGAGTGTTGCTTAAAAAAAAAAACTTGCAATGTCCAGGACTGTAATTAACATTAAAAGAAATCCAAGTATTATCTTAAAGATATTCAAATAAAATATGCAATACTACAGTTTCATCTTGACACATTAATGTGGCATCTTTTTAGAAAACACCACAGTATATGATAGCTGTGCAGTTGAATAATTATTGCTCAATGGGCGCACAACGCGAAAGCCACATTTCTCCCAGTAAATTAAACATAATCAACTGTCATATCATCTTTTATTGACTTTAATTGAGTGTAATTGTGAATCCTGCTGTAACTGCTAGTTGCTTTCTGCATGGCAAGGTCAACTAAATTGCTTGATGAGCTGTTATGGTCTTTTTATATGATGACCTTGACTTGGGAGAATGTATGAATATCTTCCATCTGTGGTGATCAACCATGAAATGAAACTAGACCAGTCTGGTGCAGAGTGGCTTCACAACATCTACTGGTTCTGCTCACTGCTTGAAAAGACTATGTTGTATTGACCTTGCGGTGTTCAGACATAATAATAAATATTTAAATGATAAATAATCTATGTTTGGAGCTATCTGATCCCCTTTTATTTAAAAATCTTTGAATTTGGTTAATGTTTAGACAGCTGTTTTGTTTTGAAGTTAAGATGGAGAATATGCTCCTTAATCCTTTTTTTTTTTTTCTGTAAAATTCTTGGGACAATGACAATGTCCAGAATTTAAATTCAGACAATCAGGGAAATTTGCTTAAATTTTTTTTAATTACTTGAGCTCTGCCTGCTATTTAATTTATATTAATAAATATAAATCTGACAGCATTCAATATCTGTTTCTAAATAGGCCCTTTGGCCACAAACTGAAGGCCTTTCTTTAATGTGTTTGGAGTAATATATGTTCTCTTTCATCCAAATCTGTGATGCAATCATTGCATGGCAGAAATGTGAAGGTAAAAGGCAGATCAGATGCTCAGAGCATTCTGTGAACTCGAGAAGGGTCCTGCTGTGATGAGATTTTAACTTTACATATCACAGTAGGCTCACTGGCAGCCATGTTCATGTGTACATGGCTGCCAAGATGCCTGTTTACATTTATGAGCAGGCTCATCCTGTCAGGTGTTGAAGGAAAATACACAGCGGGAACAGGTAGATAACTGTACAACAAAAGGATTTTCGGCTGCCAAGACGTCATCCAATAGGCGAAAACAGAAAAATTAAACTGGGCCAGACCAACTTGATCCTAACTGGGCCAGATCACAGTGGCGTATAGTTGTGATCAGAAGTTTAGATGCACTCATCATGGACTTGAATTTTATGAGAATTTGGGACTTTTAATGATTTCTTTCATCTGTTCTTTTTTTCAGGGTGGAATGTGTGTACAGCATACATCTTTAATGATTTTTATAAAAAAAAGAATTGGGTGTGCAAGCTTGTATTTAGTTTGGATTTTCTTTGCCATTCCAGAAGCTTAATGTTAGCCTGCTTTTTCCAGTCCAAAACCAACTGTCTAGCTGTTGATTTGAGGTGAAGCTGAAGACAGTGGAGATGGTCCTTCTTTATTATTCCATCCACTTTGTGCAATACTAGTATGACTGGCAGCAAAAAAATCCCCAGAGCATGATGCTACCACCACCATGCTTGATATTTGGTACAGTATTCTTAGGTTTGAAAGTTTCATCTTTACTCCTCCAGAAATACTTCATATCATTGTCTCCAGAAGGTATTTGGCTTTTCCATGTGGGCAGCTGCAGATTTCAGTTGAGCTTGAATGTGTCAATTCTGGAGCAGGGCCTTCTTTTTTGGTCGACACCGTCTCAGCCCATTGCAATGTAAAAACATTTACAAAACAGATCAACAGCTTGAGATAGATGTACTGTATTAAGAAAAAATAACTGCAAATTTAACAATATATTCAATTTCTTTACCTTGAGAAACTCTTGGGTTGTGTTTGCAGTATGCTTTGGGTCATTATCCATTTGCACTGTGCAGCACCATCTGATCAGTTTTGCAGAATTTTGCTCAGACTGAGCAAAGAGTATAGCCCTATGAATTAAAAAATGGCCATAACTTCTAAACAGTTAACGCAATACTTTTTTTAAACCCCTTGAATTAAAACAGGAAGTCAATCACATCTTGATTGTTTGATTCAAAATCCAACATGGTCCTGTACAAAGGCGAAATCAGTGTCCAAACCCTTAAGGACCTAACTGTACAAATGTGCAAACCTGTAATGTGTTTTGGAGCTAATAATGTTATCTTACTACTCTTGAACTACTTGTTGAGCTCTACTTTAAACTTTCCATACATTTTCATCCTTGTTTTGTGCTGGCAGACCCACACCAGCAAGAGCAATATATTGTTTTTACAAGCTATCCTTTGGGACTTCTTCTAGTCCATGTGCTGTATGTTCGATACCTCTGGGTAACAATTTACACACAGGCCCATATGACATATAGAATGTCAAACAGTAATTTTCCAGTTATTAATAATTACTGTATACTAGTTTATTTTTCCATAACAGATACCTGCAGTTCAATCAAAATCTTTTGTATTTCTATCCATTTTATCTGACGCATGGGCAAAAAATAAAAAATAGGGAAATGTCTACCACCTCGGGGCTAATTTGTAAAATTCCTAGGGAAAAAAATATATAAGAATTACATTTTTCAGAGCTTAAACAATATGAAAGGAATTACATTTTATTGTACAAAACAACAAAAGGCAGGAGAATCTCTGCAAGTCAGGTCCACAAATACATGCAATCAAACGTCTGTCACTATTCATTACATTATTCACTTTGAAGAAATAGAAAAAAAGACGTCATCACAGCTCCACTAAAAGCCATACAGTGTAATTATGTTTGTGGGTGAAAATAGGCTACATTGATTATATGCCTTTACAATAATGAGCTGTCAATGTATTATTATGTTACAGAACCATCAAAATCTTGGCATAAATCATAATTAATTCTGCTTCCAGAATTTCTGATCAGCCATACTTTGTATTGTTGTCAGAGGTTTTGGTGTGAAGCTGTGGGAGACGTGAGCTGAAAACAGGCGGCTGACACCGTACTACAGCTGTGGCAGCGCTCTCATTAGGGATTCACAGAGGTTTCTTTTGCCGAGCGGTGCTTCTTGGTTTGGCTCGAGGGCAGACTACTCGTATAAAGCTGCTGGAGCTGCGAGACAGACAGACAGTGAGACACACAGGGAGCCTGCAGTGCTGGGCAGGCAGTGTCAGCTCTCTCTGTGCAAAGGATTGTTTTGCAGCGCCAGGCCCATGACTCTCCCCCAGCTGATTGGTGTGGCTTCATTAGCATGGGCTGCGGCTCCTCCGATTAGCAGTAATTAAAGAGAGAAATCAGAGCGCTTGCCTCCAGTCCAGACACAGCCAGTGCCTGTCAAGTGTGATCGCTGTGGAACAGCTCTAGCCTTCCTGGCTGTCTGCCACTCCACAATCTCCCTTCAGTCCCCATAGTAAGAGTGAGTCTGGAGGAGAGGTATGGGCTGTTGCGGTCTGTGCCAAGTTACCCCCAAAGTAACCCCGGGGGTTACACAGGCACACACGCCTCTCCCTGCAGGCACACGCTGGCCCGCCGTTGTTATGGTGATAACAGGGGAAAATGTTTAATAAAGACACTGATGAGAATTTATGAGGCTGTGGCTGTGTGCATTTACAGGGATATGACCCTTACCCTATCACGCGCTGCCTCCTGTGGTTCTACATCTATATCTTCACTTATACAAGTTGTAGCTGATCATCGAGGCGTATGCTCAGGCAGGCGGCCTCAGAATGCTGCAGGTCCATCAGCACCAGCGCAGTCGGCGACACGAGACTTTGGTTGTCGAATAAACATAATCAAACATGATCAGAAATGTGTGCTGTTTTCATTCGATTAGACTAGAGGAATAATTGTCTACTAATGTCTTGAGAGGCATTCTCAAAGGGCCAATTTAAACTCTAATTGTATTAGGGAGGCCGCGTACTATAAACAGTTTTTAATTTGGTGCTTTCAGACAGGCAAAACAGCAGAAATGTGCCCATAAAAAAAAAAATAGCATTGATGGCCACAACGTGCACAGGCCGGGTGGGTGGCCGATCTCGTTCACCACCTGCCAATATACCCTACACTTCAACTGACCAATAGTGTCGAGGCTGGTTATTCACTTTGGGATGCTTGTTCTGGTTTATTTCTTGCTTTGTTTGCTCTGTCTATGCTCTATCAGGCGTGGATGCCATTAAACAAACAGGCCCAGGGTTTCATTGAGTGTGCTGGCATTTGATTGGGACGCCATATTCAACAGCGGCTCAGTTGCATTTGAGTACATGCCAGAGTTGATTCGTTTGAAGTGCATTGATGGCCATAGTGTGAACACTTGTTTAACTATGGCTAGAGTTGGGTTGCACAGTCACATACTACTGAGGAAAGATGTACTATAGCATAAGGATAACCAAATCAAGAGGTCCTGAAAATTTAAGGAAGTTAAGGAAACAGTAGCTCTAAAACTTGTCCTTAATAACTTCTTAAATAACTTTAAAAAGAGTAACAGAACTAGGCTTGTTTCAGAATAGGCATATCAGCAATCCTTCCACACACTGTCAAATTCTTCATTTTCCCCCACAACTTTTCTTTTTTCTTTTTTGGGGGGATTTTAAATCCATACCACTCCAGCCGGCATACATTCATTTAGTTGTTGATGTGATGAAAGCCTATAAATTTCACAAAATCACCTCTTTTTAAAATTAAACCTTTTATTTTGAATTTTAATTTCCTGCCTGTGTGTTTTGAGTGTATATGTGTGGACATGCACCAAAGGTATGTGTTTTCCAACATGGCTGGAGGCAATGAGAGTTAACAATTTAAAAACCCATAGTTTATTTCAGTACACATCTATTTTATTTTTAATTTTACATTTTAATTTTTTTTTGTTTGTTTGTTTTTGATCAGGAGAAGGACAAAAGAGCCACATGTGTGAGACCCAAACAACATTCTTAAAGTATCTATCCAACACAGGACTTGAACCCCTGTTTCCTTTGTGAAAATCCAGCATTAACTTTATCCCTCATGCTTCAAATATAAACTTTCTTTTTAAATTGCATCATTCTGCAAGTCATCATAGTGCTACTTTACGGGGAGGACACTATAAGGAAACTTACTGAAATGTAAGTTTAGTTGCTCAAGTGCCATAATATATGCTGCTGTATTTGTTTCGGCTTAAGAGCAATTTACTGAAAAGCACAATTCACCTTATTCTTAGATTGTGGGTGAATTTTAACTCTTTGGACAATCAAACTGAGCACCAGTCTGTTCAATAGTCAAACAGCTATAGAGCAGTAAAGTGTTTCAGGGGCTTTCAGATGGTATGTGGACTCAGGTGTGGAGGAAACCCATCCTGTTGAACCTATGAAGTCGCTCTGTGCTCTCCTCTGAACACTTCCCTTTGTCCCTTTACTGTCAGACTCAGTATCAGAGGCTCCCAGCCCACTAAGTCTCCTGTGACAGGGGTTTCAATTATGAATGCTACCTTTGACTACCTCTGTTATTCCGTTGCAGCCCACATATCCCTGCCTGCCACCACTCATGTGTGACTTGATGTATTGTCTCACTGTTTTCGCCCCTTTCAAAATTAATTGCAGTTTTATCTCCCTCCAAGATAAAAAAAAAAAAAAAAGCCTGCTGAAAACACAATAGTCTAAAAGTAGTGTGGATTCTATTCAAACAAAACTATTAAAACCACTGTGTTTTTTTTCTCACAGTTTTTGACTGCAGATTTAGTGGTGGCTCTTCTTTTATCTTTCTCTACAATAGAATTAAGTATTACCTTCAATTACTTTTCATGATTGGCTTCTGTTTTAGCAAACTAAGATCATACTCTGGACCTGATCGTTTTATTTGGTGTCAAATGACTTTTCACCTTCAGCATTGTATTACCCCCTCCCCACCCCCACCCATCAGAAGCTCATTACATCTTGAAAAAATTGTCATTGTGATTAATGCAAATCTGAGCATAATTTACTCTGCCTTGGGCCACAGTGCAAACATCTTTACTGATACTGAGCAGACTTTAGTAAGTTTCACCATTTGGTGACCTTGTTTAATTAATTTTGGCTGGCATTTTAGCAAACACAATCATCCTTGTCAGGCATATTGCTATTGTCATCACAGCTGCAAGGAGAAAGGATCATTATTGTCAGCAACAACCAGTTGGGAATTAAGGCTGCACCTTGACCAAATTAAAAAAAATAAAAAGTTAAGCAACTTGACTTTCTCAAACATTTGACAGCTTTGTCTTGCTTGGAATTAACAAACCAGTTTTTTAAAAGGAAGATCAGAGCTTAATTTTAAAGCTGCACTTCAATTTAAGAGACTATTCAGACAGATTTAGCTAGTCATAGCTTAACAACTAGACATGGCAGGTCTGATAAAGTGGTGTACAAAGGGCTGGATTAATACTCTACCTTTAGAGTTTGGAGGGGAGCCTTTTTTTAAACCAAAAAACAAGGTAAAAAGTTACACAAAAGTATTAAATAGTGGTTATCTGATGTAAGCTCTAATCATTACCATTTAAGGCAAACTAGCTCATTACTTGCATAAAGTAACACACTATCATTTGTTAAATAGGAGTCATTATTGGCTAATTGTGTTCTATTTTTGATTTTCTTATTATGGAAGTCTGCTTTTAAGGCTAACATCATGCAGGAGCAATGCTGTATATTTACTTCAATGCCATAAAAATGGTGAAAATGCTGACTGTGATATGCAGCTTCAGCACTGTTTTTTAAGAATACCATATACAGCACCTTGCAAAAGTCTTCAGCCACGTCTCATTTCTTTAGTGGTGGTTCTTCTGAGGTGGCTGTAGCTCAGGAGATAGAGGAGGTCGCCTACTAATTGGAAGGTTGCCAAACTATCCATGGGTAAGATACTGAACCCAAAGTTGCTCTCTGATGCAACCGTTGGAGTGTGAATGTTATCTAAAAAGCACTTAAAGCATAGAAAAAAGTTCTTGTATGAATATGGCTGCATGACAGTTTTTAGGCCTGTCTTTCATCCTTCATTTATCCGGTTTACTCAAATGTTTAAGGACGCACTGCACAGACCAGTTTTCAGCTCATAGTTCTTTGAGAATCACCTTGTTGGTGCAAAAGAACTATTTTATGTCAGTCTGTGTTATCTTTGGCATTTTTCATGATTCAGCTAAAGAAATAGGTACAAATGGTGTTTTGTGACAGGCTGCTAGCAACAAAGTGCCTAAAGATACAATTTAAAATTGGTTCTTTGCTAAGTTGTTTGTTAGTCGTTTGTAACACAACAGTGGTTCGTCTTAGGTTCCTTTTTTATGCATGAATGATTCATAGGTCAGTTTTAAGTGGCTTAACAAACAAAACAAGAAACATAATTGCTCTAAAAATGGTCAGGTACAAGGACTGAAATGAAGATGAGTGAAAAAGCAGCCAATGTCCAAAGGAAATCTTTGAAAAACCTTCAGAAATCCTGGAGAACTATCACTCAAGGTCTTTTAAAAAATGACAAGTCTGGCTCCCTGGTAGCAAAATATAAAGAAAGCAGTGACTTCAAATGTTTGCAGATTTATAGTCATCAATTACATATTTATGTTCCATTTATTTAGAGTTTTTATTTTCATGTGAACACTGTAAAGAATAATGTTAATGAAACAATAATTGAAATGTAGTAACTTTAATTCACTTCCTCCAGCTATTAAACTCTGATATTAACAGCTGTCCTTGCAGCAGAAAAATCAATAGTCGCAGGCTTGAAAAGAGAAGCTGCTTCTGTTTACCATTCTCTAAAATCAATGACGATTTTCTCAAAGATTACTGACAATTTTGGGTAATCTGCCATCTGAATTGTATGATAAACACTTAGTGCCATCAGATCTTGATTAGGCCACAATTCTGACTTGCCATCCACTTTCTGACAGCCATCCACTGTGATCGGCAGGAGGGGTAACAGACAGGGGGCAGAGAAGAGAAAATAGGGGTGCATTCATGGAGCTGAAGCACTGAGACCACCAAGAAATTTTCAGACATTAGGAGGAAGATATGTTGCCAGCACTGATGGCAATGCCAAAGCAAGCGACAAAGTTTTTTAATCAGGCATTGATGTTACGTGTGACGTTGTTTCATTTTCATGCTTGTTGATTTGTCTCCTTCAGTGTAAGAGTATTTTGTATTAGATGTGTGGGTCAGAAAAAATAAATGCACAACTCTGCATTCTTGATTGGAGACAATAATGCACATGGGCGTTTACTAAGGGAAGTAACTGAATGAAGACAGAGGCAAGTTGTCCAAGGATGTCTGGAATAATCTACCTGCCAAAACCCTCTAAAAACTGAGTGCAAGCGTATTGATGGGAAATGGTTCTGGCCACATTGAATATTATTTTTTACTAAAACATCTACAGCATTTTTTTAATGCTTCCTAAGCTGTAGTGATTGAATATAGTACTGTATGTGTACATGATCAGTATTTATAAACCATTTAAATCAAGATCATCAAATCACGCCGATGAAATTGATTACAATAATTTTACACATGTGCTGTGATTTCATACTCCAGGCTATGACGCCACAACACTATTTCATTTTGAAATGCACGCTGATATGCACGTGTGTGGGTTTGCCTCTATGCTCTGAATATAGTCAGGATGACAGGCATAGCATTTACCTTGATGTTTACTGCTTTGAACTACTTGGCATGGGTAAAGCCTGGGCCGGGATTCACATAAGAAAGAGGCCTATTTGAACAAGCTCATCTGGGGGAAATACCAGAATGACATGGCTGACACACACGCGAGCTTTGAATGGTTCCTCTCTGAGCAAGTGATGAGCATGAGACACAGCAATTCAAATGTTTCAAGTAAAACCCAGAAATGGGACCTTTTTGTGTCTTTGAACATCTTCCATTGGAAAACATGGTGTCTCTTTCCATCTCTCTCTCACACACACACACACACACACACACACACACAGATACAATGCATTTAAAGGCATTCACCTCGCTGTCAACTTTCTGCACCTTAAGTGATGTTTTAAAGGAGGTTTAGACAAGAGAACAAAGTGTCACCTTTTATAGTCTGTCTCTGTATACGTATGATTTTATGTCTGGGGGGCAAAATCAAAGTGCAGTGTAGCAACTAACAATATAGCGGAATGACACTGGTGTACTGTGAATACAAGTAGACAGACTTTAATACCAAACTTTTGCCTTCACATCTCTGCTCCTGCCTTTATGAGAGCTTTGTTTCGTGATAAATAGTATAGGATAAGCATGTAAATCAAACACTTAAAAAGAGCAGAGTAAAAACCCAGATGAGGCTTGAGAGTTCCCTCTCACATGCATCGTGTAATATCACTTTGGCAATAACAATAACAGCTGGTGGATCTGGGAGGAAAAAAAGAAGACAAAACCCAAATGTATTTTGTTCTGCATACATTTCTCTCTGCGCTACAGTTTGAAGCTAATCTCCAACACCTTCCCAAATTGAGCAGCAGAAACCACTTCTCTCACATATTATTATGAATAATTTATTGCTCCCCGTTTCAAAGAGCCTAGCAGAAACCCCCAACTATTTTTGGTGTGGCAGTATCGCACATTAGTTAAGTCTGCAGGTACACGTTGCAGCTGTTGGTTTCTTGTGCAGCACTGTAAATGACATTAGGCTCTCACTGATAGCATTATAGTGTGATTGGTATATGTGTGCGCCACCGCCACTGTGCTACCTCCCTGTCCTCTGCAAGCTGGCTTTCTATTCTGTTTGCTAAAATACAAGTATTAAAAGGTCTGACTTCGATGGGTCCAGGTGAAAGTCTGCAGCTAACACACATGCAGGTACACACAGATGGACCGTGGAAGTATATTTTGCAAGAAAGATCCACTAACACCTGTGCATTTGCGGCAGACATGTAAACATACCCTGATGTCTGCAGCCTGTAGGTACAAAGCTAATATCTGAGCAAGTTATTGTCTCTTCATCCCTTTTCTGAACTTACACAGAGGCATCAGTGGATGTCTCTGCTCTGCCATCACAGGTAGTGCACTTGATCCTGACATTTGTTTAACATTTCTCATCCCCCTCCTTCCCGGTGACACGGTGAAGCGCCGCATACCTCTGTCTGCCACTGTTTAAACACACTCGTCGCTTTTCCGTCTTTCTTATTAGAAATGTGAAATGTGTCACAGAGGCAAACAGCCTAGCAGCGAGAGGAGAGGAGGACAGATAAGCCTTGCAGGACTCAGCGGCTGTTGGAACATGTGTTACCCTGAGGAAGTACTTACAGCAGGAACACGCAGGCAAGACAGCATCTACAAATATCACCAGTGACCACAAGAGTGACTTCAGTGCCTTGCTGACTGCTTGTAGGGTTTTTTTTTGTGAGAATGAATCAATGCACGTCAGACCTCCCTGGTGTGATAACCATTAGCGTTAGTCTCACCAGGGGGATGTGACATGAGTTGTGAAATTGCACTGTGCAGCAGGTAGTAGAAGGAATGTGTGAAAATGTGTCCATTTACGTAGAGTTCAAGTAAAGGAAAACAACATGTGCCAAAGTCAGGCTTTCCTTCAAAGAAAAGGTAAAGGGATGGACTTCTGCATCCACGGAGTGTCAGTGGAATACTCTTATTTGGATTTAGATAGGGCTGACAGGTGTGTGACCAGCATCTCTTGTATGAAAAAAGTGTGAACAGGTCTCTCTTCCAGTCCGACTGGGAACAAGACAGATATGATCGTTGACTTAATGTAGGGACTGATTTTCTGGGGGATTAAGTTCAGGGGCCACTATTCATTTCTCACCGGTAATAAACCCCACTTAC
>VUQJ01021511.1:3373-15368 GCA_015108635.1 Andinoacara biseriatus | reverse complement strand
GTAGATCTTTTGCTTTCATAGTATACACCAAAGTGAATTCACTTGTAAATGCATCTGTTTACTCTTTAACATGCATGTTAAGTGACATGCGTGAAAGAAATTTTGGTGCACTTGATGCCATTTCCTTTCACATATCCATGGAAAACTGCCTATGTTGTCATTTGTTAGGCCACACTCTCAGGACAAGTTTGTAAGTGACACCATTTGAGCTGACTTCTGTTTGTCTGATAATCAAGTCAAGGTCAAAGTCTAGGTATCCACTTAAAGACAGAAACCGCTGAAAGTAAAGCTTTTAAATAATTACCATACTCTGAATGCTTCGGTCAAACTGGCATGTCAATATTTCTCCTAAACATCTTTTGATCTTTTCCCTCTCCAGAGGACTCCAGGATCTCAAATATCCTCTTTAAAAACTGATACTAAAATCCAAAGTGGGAGCAGATCTTCAGCATCAAACTGATGTGTGTAGTTGTTTATCTTCTTTGTTGTGTTTCTTACTCTGCAGTGACTGAGTGCCATTTGTGCTTGCACTGTTGTCATAGTCACAGCTTCTGTGTCAGCTGCTGGAGGAAAGTAGGCCACTTCTGAAGACTTGTAAGGTTAAAGACTCAATGGTTGATGTGGGAAATAAGTGAGTTAACACTCCAGACACAGACACCTCCCTGGAACTCATAAAAGATTTAAGGGAGTATTTTGGGAGCTGTATGCCCCGAAATAAATGGTACAAGGAGAAGGGTTGCTCTTATTTACAGGCACCCTACTTTCAAGCTAGTGAAGAAAATATTATTCTTTCTGATGGAATATCTTGGTTTTTCTACCAGACTCCTTAAAATTTGCATCGCAAACATTATTTATATAAATGCGTATTTATTTTTGTTTATGTATTCATGAACATTTGTGTAAATTGTTTGATGTTTGAGTTCATACACTTTGTTAGGTACGCCTTTTCAACTGCTTGTCAACACAAATTTTTAATCAGCCAATCATAAGGCAGCAACCTGCAAGTAGCCATGTAGACATGGCAAAGATGACGTGCTGAAGTTCAGACTGAGCATCAGAATGGGGAAGACAAGTGATGAAGTGGTTGTTGGTGCCAGTTTTTCAGACGATGGTGATCTACATGGATCTACAGAAGCAGAAGACCACACCAGGTGTCACTCCTGGTAGCTAAGCACAGGGAACTGAGGCTCATGTGGGCTAACCAAAACTGGACAATAGAAGATTGGAAAAACTTGCCTGGCCTGAGTCTTGACTGCTGCAGCATTCAGATGGTAGGGTCAGAATTGAATGTAAAACAACATGAAAGCATCAGGCCATCCTGCCTTGTATCAACGATTCAGGCTGCGTGCCAGAGTACCTTTGGGCAAGATACTGAACCCCAAGTTGCTCCCCAATGCAACCTTTGGAGTATGATAGTAAGGAGGAATGGGTAAATGCAAACGTGCTAAAATAATTGCTTTGAGTGCTCAGCTTGAGTACAAAAGCACTATAGAAGAACTCGTCCATTTACAAGTCTGCAGCAACTGTGTGATGTTACTATGAATCAGTTAAAACATCTCTGAAGGCAAGGGGATCTAACCAGGTACAAAGAAGGTGTACCTAAGTAACCAGTGAGTGTAGTTTAGTCTCTTATTTACTAGGTAACACTTTGTTCAAGTCACTTTGTTGTATTTTTGGTTTGTTTTTAAATGCATAAAAAAGCATACACACTTGTAAATCAGATATTGAAAACAAGGGCAAGCTGAAGTAGTAATTTATGGTGTCTTTACATTTAAGTACATACAGTACTGCGCAAAGGTTTAGGCACCTTATGCATTCTTAGCCATTATGTAATATAATCAGGGAAACATTTTATTGGTCCCAGCTGCATTTTCCATCATGACAACACCAAACACAAACCCACAGCCAGGATCATGACGCTCTATATTCAGTGGCAAGAAGAACAAGAGTGCTGTAACAGATGGTATGGCCCACACAAAGCCTGAGCTCAACATCATGTAGTCACTCTGGGATTACATCAAAAGACAAAAGCAATTAAGACAGCCTGAATGCAAACAAAGATTGCTAAATTCTCTATCATGTGATATCCTCTCTACCCGTGTACCTGGAAAGAATGGTGCTGTTTTACATTTGAAGTGTGATAGGCCTAAATATTTTTTTTTTAATTTAGGGATTTCTTTTACAATACTATTGCAAATTTTACTTAGAAACAATGACTTGTATTGTATAAATTCTATTTCCTGAAAGCATTCGCACTTGGATTTTTTTTTTACAGTACCTTGTGCAGGTTACCTCAAGCAGAAAAAAATGTAGGCAATGGTTGGACAATGTAGAATTTAATTTTTATTTTATACAAGTAAAAACAAAAAAGAACACAGAAGTGAACTCAGCAACGTAAAAACATCTGCAGAAGAGAGTAGTGGCAGATGATCACAGCATCCTTTCCATGGTGAAGAAAGAAATCAAGAACTTTAAGTCAAGTGAAAAATACACCAGAACATAGACTCATTATCTTAATCTTCTACAAAGAGATGACTTTACAAGAGCCAATACAGAGGGCTCATCACAAGGTGCAAAAAATTCATTTCTCAAGAAAGCCCAGACCTTTTACTTAGCGAATTAAAAAAAAAAAAAAAAGAATCCATGCATAAAGATCTGACCAATTCTGAAGCGCCATTGTTTGGGCAGATGAGACTAAGAGCAGCCTGTGCCAGAATGAAGAGAAAAGAAAAGAAAGAAGGCACTGAACAGCTCGTGATCCAAAGTGCAAATCACCTGCAAAATACAGCTGAGGCAGTGTGATGCATGGGCATGCACAGTTTCCCATGGCACTGAGTCACAGGTGTTTATTCATGTGATGGAAGACAGAAGCAGCCGGGTGAATTTTGAAATGTTCTGAAATGTTCTGAAAAGCTGCCATTTCTGTTCAGATTCAGCCAGATGCAGTAAAGTTGACTGGAATGTGCGTCACAGTACAAATAGAGAATAGCCCAAAATATACTGAAGAGGCAACCTTAAAGTTTTAGAAGGTCAGAAAATGGAATATTCTGCAATGATCTGCAAAGAAATCTACAGTAAATGCCTGAAACAACATCTCAAAACCAGTTCTTTGGTGATGTCCAAAGAAAAAGGATTCTTGATTAAAAATGAGGAAATAAATCCTCAGCAATTATTCCTTCAATTGCTTCAGTGTAAGTTGAGAATCTGCACTTTAAGATCATATTAAATTTACATCTGCAACTTGCCTAGGTCAGTAATTACAGTAGAGGGGCTAGCAATATTAGAACAGCAGGTGGAATTTTCACAAAGGGAAATTGTTTTAAAATATTTTAACCATAAAAACTGAGATTCCAGGCATTTCATTGACTAATGGCACCACACTATCACTGTGGTTATACTGTAATGGTAAAAACATTGGCCAGCCATCTATAAGTAACTGCTATTACTAGAGAAGCCACAACTGAACTTTCTGTCACCATCCAAATATTGTTAAAGTCACTATGTAGTCAGCTAGACATCAACTCCTTTGAGGCTACTGTACAATTTTTGGAGTACAGTATGTGGCAGGTGGAAATAGAACTATAGGTACACTCTACATCTCATAGCTGGTTCTCAGCTGCTGTCGGAAGTAATGCAGCTGAAATACATTTCTATCTAGAAATGAGGAAATGGGCTGTCATGCACCAGTGGAGCGTTGGCACTGAGTGGAGACTTTGTTCTCTCTGGCTGACTGCCTGGAGTAAAAAGAGGCCACTCTTCACAATTACCCCCATGTACACGGATGTCCAGTAGGACACAGATATGATAGTCCTGGTAGCCAGAGAAGCCCTTCTCACAAAGTCGGTATTATGGTGTCTTGAGGAGAATAAGAGCTCATAGCCCAGTTTAACAGATTTCTGTTATCTTTGACTGGCAGCAGATATAGAGGGGCTTCCTCTGGAGCTTTACACCACTACTTGTAAAATACAGTGGCTGGGGCATGCCACTGGACAGCACAGCTGTACAGGACAGATGCATGTGGCAAAAAATATCACCTCACCTCATGTAACCTTCCAGGGTTTGCTGTCAAGTAAACAATCATTACTCTTCTGTTGCCAACTCAATTACAGAGTCCCTGTCATAAATCTCTGTAAGCCACTGTGTCCTGAAATGGCATGTGCAAGGTCACAAAATAAAAGCTGCAAATGTCTTTTCTTCAATACAGTTACAAAAAAAGAAAACAAACTGCAGTAGTTTTATCATAAAACTAACATTCTGGGGATATAATGAATGCAGGATGGAAAATGCAAATGTATAGCAGAATATCTGTGATGTGCACTTATTTGCAAGTATGGATGATTTTCCATGTAAAATATTAGGGGGATTCTGCAATCTATAATATTTTATTCCAGATAGTTTTAGTTTTAGTGACTATCGTCTACTGAAAATTGGATACTAATGTAATAAATAATGTTTTTTTTTCTTGAACAGCGATGTGTAGGGTTACACAACTGTCTACTTCAAAGTAATTCAAGTTTCAATAAAAAGCAGTCCGAGAGCGCAAACCTTCGCCAAGGCAGCTCAAGCTCTGGGCAATATTTACTTTTAAGAAAATAGTATTGTTTTTATATATATTCAGTTTGTTTTCTGTGTTCTTTTAAACATACTTTTAGAAGTTTGTAGTCCAGTAAAAACCAAATAAGGGTAACAGCAAACGAGTAGGCAATGGATAATAGGTAGTGATTTGTAAAGGACTTGACATGATTAACTCGAGATGAATGCAAACGTTGGTATATGCATTTGGATGCATACACCAGTATCATTTCATAAATATTGTCAATACAAACAAAGACAGAAGAATTTTAAGCGTAGTTTAAAAGACAAGACATCTTGTGAAAGTTTGACTTTATTTGACCTTGAAGAAGAGGTCCAAAGTACTCTGATATTTAGAATTCCCATATATAATCCACTATATGCCTGTGTGTTGTCAAACAGTGGCAGTGAGAAACAGAGTTTTAAATAGCTCTATACAGTATTTTTATCATTTTGACCTTCATAAAATCTACTGACCTTAAAGGAGAGGTCAGAGGTCAAATGTGGCATATTTTAAATCTTTATACGGTACTTTCTATACTGTATGCTGACAACACACACCACACTGGTAAGAATCATAGTTTCTAAGTTATAAGGCTTTTTTTTTGGACAATTTTCAACCAATAAATCATTAAGTTGACCATGAAAACTTTGGTGGATCGAAGCCAAATTTTAATGGCTTTTAACGTGACCCCACTCTACACCCCTACAAAGATTTATCAATATTTATTCAAAACTTTTTAAGCTATTGCGTTTATAGACAGAATGATGACGTGCACACACACACACACACACACACACACACATTTTTGTGCTCTCCAAAAAAACAAAAAAAACACAGTAGCACAGATGCTGGTTTTAAAAGGCCTTTTATCAGAACTACCTCCAGAGTATTGCTCTTCTCACTATTTACTTTTAAAAAAATTCAATTTTTCTAATTTTTAACTTAGTTGTAAAACAGCATGTCATAATACAGCACGTGATTAAAAAAAGAAAAAAGTAAATTACTGCACTGAAGAAAGCTTTCCCTGTTTCATAAAATTCATAATTCAACACCTCACCTCAGCTGAGTTTTAGGTTGCAAAAACATTTTGCTGTTGAAGTTGCACTAATGCAGTAAAGTAAAAAATACACATTTCTAGATGACACATTGTGTACAGCGGTCATGTGGTAGCCACAATTAGCAGCCCATCGTTAAGTCTGACTGTATAGCATTTCTTCAGCACATTCCCATGATTGGTGCTACAGCACATTTTTAAAAAGAGATTTAACTTGAGCTTGTCATTAAAAAAAAAAAGTCCTCCAGGCTTTCCATTGTTTTTCATCTAAACGTGGATGAGAAAATCTGTTACTATTTGTCACTCGTATGTGATCTTGGATTTATTTTCTCAGCGCTTTAAAGTTGACAAGATTAATTGCATCAATCGTTCACCACGTGTGCCAAGACCCGAAAAGTTTTCTTTCCAATCAGCGAATGCATGCTTTCACTAATTAACAGCCCCGCCAAAATAAGTGAAAATCACCTGCTGTACTCCAAAATTCTGCTGAGAACACACAAACTTCTGGTTCATCAGTGATCAATAATCTTTATTTGTACCTCAAGAAGGCCATTTACATTAAGAAACAACAGGGCAGCTCTTATTATCATCTATTTGCTCCATTCTTAATCAGTATCATGTCAGTGTTTATCCTTAGTTAACTCAGAGTTTTGCATACACTTTTTAAAAACCAGACGCCTGGGTGCAGCAGGTTTTCATAAATGAGTGCTGTTTGACTGTGTCTCTAAAATCTTTATTACAATGGCATTTGCCATAATTATCCATCTCGTTGGAGCATGAGGGTGAAAAGAGACCTTTACTGACTGTAGCTGTTGAGGCAGTAAGCAGGTTAGCATTAATAAGAACTCTTCTCTGTCTGTGTGCATCTGTGGGTGTGTGTAGGTGTTGGTGCTGACGAATGAGAGAATCACAGTGCAACATAATGGCCGTGGCATACAATATGTTTTGGCAAAGGAAGAGCTCAAGGTTGTCAGTATGAGGGTATGACTAATAGCTTCACCAGGGTGCAGGATTTGGGATTTTTTTTTTTCCCACCCTTCCAACACTTCCGGTTCCACACATAATTCAGGATAGGCAATAAAATGCATCCAGGGCTCAGAGTTTCAGATTTGTATTAAAGGGTGAGATTTGAGTTATAAAGTAATGAGAGTCACTGAAAGTGGAAGTTCAGCAGGACTAAAACCTCATGATAGCAACATTAGTTAATAGATTTTAGCTGCACAACCTGACTGCTCAGCAATTTAAACATGTATGCAGGTATGCAGCTACTTACGGAAACTGTTAGCTGTGAGTCTGGTTTGTAGGTTCTCATAGTGTCGACTGAGTCCGATGTCATCTGTGTGCTCCGAGGCAGGATGGCGGATCACGTGTGCAAGAGCTCTGAAAAGATGAATAATTTCAGAGAGGGAATTATTTTAGTAAATATGAAAATGTACATGAAATAAATAAATAAATAAATAATAATAAAAGCAAAAGATTTGTGTAACATGTAATACTATCCATCACCAACTCTTCTTGGGGTTTACCCCTCCCTTTGGAGGGAGTGGTGGCCTAGAGGAGAAGAAGCGAGTTTATAACTGAGAGGACCCTGGTTTGAATCCCCGGGTTGGCATCACTGTGGGCCCCTGAGCAGGGCCCTAACCTCCCCCAGGTTGCTCCCCGGGGTGCTCTCTAGCTGCCCCCTGCTCCACGTTGTGCTGTGTGTGCTACATACTCCATGTGTGATGGGTTAAATTCAGAGACTGAAATTCAGTGCATGCAAATGTATGTGACAAACAAAGCTCTTTCTTTAGATAGCTTTCATCAACAGTCCGCAGCGCTGAAGTCGCAGGCTTTGTTCAATAATCTGTGGTTTTAAGAAATACTGCAGCCAGTGAGCGTTGCACTCCCGTACATCTGCAGCACTGCTCTCAAGAGACAGACTGAACAATAACTGAGGCTAAGTCATTCCAACTTTTAATTCTTGATGAGTTTAAACACTACATGTCTCAAATGTAAATCTTTAGACCCTCTTTGCCTCCTCAAAGCTTCCATACTTCACATTGTGAGAGCAGAATTTTTCCATTTTAAGTCTTAGACCCAGTTTGGCATAACCCAGATGCCACCAGGGCTCAGAGTGAGATAGTTAAAGCTTTTTGTCAGAAGGTCGAATACCTTCACACACCTTTCCAACAATGTATTGGAGAGGCTTGTATCCAACTATTTTTGTAACATTTGCACCCATTTCACAACTTGACCGCCCTGCTGTGCAGAGGTGAGAAAGGAGATGGGATCTGAGCTTCTCTCTCCTGCTTGATTGATTTATTTTTTTTCATTCTTGACAAAACCATTTCAGTCACTTTATTGTGAACAAACACATGCTACGCACTGATAGATTTGTGGGGGTTATGCCTTAAATTAAAATGATATGCACCTCACTCTCTCTGAATGGTTACACACCTAGTTTTTAATAGCGTCCCACCCATCACGCTGTTAGCGTATTGCAGAAACGCATCCATTGCCTAAAATTTGCAGTCCTAAAATGTGACAATAGCAAAAAAATAAAACTAAAAACTCTGTTAGGATGGCATCATGCCAGGTGCTGCACTGATGACTTGCAAATATGTTAAAATATTTTTAAATGTGTTACAGAGACAGAAAGCAGGTGGGATTGTGGCCACTTGCCCCCCTTTACTCAGCACCTGTGGGTGAGACCATAACCTTGATCTTCATTTTGATTTCAGCTACAAATCTGCAAACTTTCATGACCTTTGTGATTGCAATACTGCTACCTTAACAAAATCTGTCCACAATCACCCATCAAACTACTCACAGCCACCCATGTTTTGCATTGACTGCGTACATAGACTCACACAGTGTAAACAATACCAGCTCTGCTGTTGGAGCTGGAAGACATACAGGCGGAGGGCAGGATCTCTGCAGACAAATACACAGACCCACTTCTAGCGGGACATAAAGTGGAAATTAAGAGGAATCTATACATTGTATTTAGAAAAATCCTTAAGATTATAACTTCTAAGAGCTCTGCACATGCACAAAGGTTGTCTAATTGTGGTTTGACAACATTCAAAAGTGTCTGCAAAACATTTTTTTTTCCTTTTTTAAATACCTGCTTGTATGTGGCGGCCATGGCTGGGGCACTATGTTTTGAGGTTTTCTGCCACGTTCTTGCAATCATGATGTATGAAAAATATGTCAAGGGAATTTTGTTAACTCTTATATTATATTATACTTGGTAGTTAAAGGTTACTATGACCTCACCGCTATCCTATTCTTGTCAACATGATCCCTCAGGATCACTTTGAGGGAATTTCATCAAATGCAGTTGAATGATTCAGAGCTTACAGAGCAAGTTTATAGTCAAGGGTATAGATATAGGTATAGATCCAAACAAATATTTAATGGGTTATATTCATGAAGCAGTGCCATTCCACATTGGTTCTAGTTTTATGGAATGGTCTCTCGTAATCTTTTTTCTTTAGTGCAAAATCACTGTGAACAAAGAGCAATAAGCCTGTGCGTGAATATGTTTGATTGAAAAGCTGTAAATACTGCAAGCAACTAATGATGCAAGGCACAACAGTCCAGGTCACCCTGTGCTTGATTTCACTTGAAATGTGCCAAAAATAGACATAGACCTAGATTTCCAAACTGAGTGTAGACTTTATCTAATTTTTTTGTATTTACCATCTTAAATCGCTTTATAGAAACAATAAAATCTAACATGCCTAACAGCTGAGAGCGTTCAGCTGGAAAGATTTATGCAGTAAACGTTAGAGGAGACTTTTATCCACGCATGTGTCTTTTTCAGGAGGGATGTGAAATTAAGAAAGGGGAAGAGGTTTCCAAAATCAGTGCTTTATCCCTGGTTGATAAAAGCCACTTAGTGTGCTCTTAATTACAATCAGTTTATATGTTCATATATAAATAAAACAACCTGTTGCTTTAACTCATTTTGTTTCTTAAGTTAGAACATGTTTTTTCACACAGGCAGCATTTGCCTAACCTGGAGACTTTTAAATGTTTAGAGAGATAAAATAAGTCCCACACTGTAAACCAACAGAACCAAAAGCTTCTAGATTTCCAGATTACCTTGACATGTTTTCTCTGTGTGGACGCTGCGTCTTTTCCAAACCAAGCTTGGTGAAAATCCCTATCAGTGCCATAATGGCCACGACCCCGCATATGACATAAACAATGAGGTTGGTTTTATCCTTCGCCGACTCGAGCGCCACGTCCACTTTTGGCGGAGGTCGTCCTGTCATCATCCACGGCGGGGTGTCGTAGTTCTTACAGGTGGTCTGGTCCAGTCGGGAGCTTTTAAACGCGCAGCAGAACCTGAAGCCACAGGTGCCGCAGCAGTATAGGTAGCTGCCCGTCCTGCACACGAACGGCGGGTCCCACTGGCCCATCACGTCGTAGTAGCCACGGCACTTGTCCTCCACGTGCGGGCTCTCCGTGACTCCGATCCCACCTTCCATTGAGTCGTTAAATCCGGGTATCATGTAGTCATCGACGGTTTGACCCGGCTCGCCCTCCGCATCGCATACCATAACTTTCACCAGAAAGTAACCGAGTAGCAGCTCAGTCCCCCGCATCATTGCTCACTTTTTACCCCTTGCTTGACACCCTGGCGCGCTCTCACAAACTCGGCAGCATCTTCCAAGGAGATGAAATACAGCCATGCGTAAATGTGAAAAGGCTGATTCCAACCTCCATGCGTAAAAACGCTGTGCCACCCTGTACTTTTCTTTCCTTTAACAGCAACAAAAAGACTGTTGTGGAAAAGCAGCTCAGACACCCAAAGGGTAGCTTATAGTAGTAAACAGTTGGACAGCATCACCGAAGCTGTGCCCCTGGCTGTGCTGGAGGGTGTCACACCTCTGAGGCTGCTCCACTCCACAGAGCAAATACAGAGACAGAGTGGGAGAAAGACAACGCAAAGGACCCGATGAGCAAGTGAACTGGGGAGCGAGAGAGGGGAGAGAGCCAATGGGAGAAAGAGAGAGCGGTGTGCAATAGCGCTAATTACAACCCGTGACAGCCCATTATTATTGGGTTGTGTCGTAAAAGGTACAATCCACATCAAGCCAAAAAAACAGGTATTCGAAACAGTCATTCCCAGGCTTTGTTGGCGGGACTTTGATGTGTAGAGACAAGCTGTATTATTAACTTAGTGATGTATGTACAATTATGTACGGATTATAATGAGAAGTCATAAAGTAAATGCATATTTTCAGCAAAGCTTAGCCAGTGTAAAACAATCTACATAATATTCTGTATCTGATAAACAGTTAATATAAGCAGCTTTTGACTGTAAATTTCATATTTTGTACACTAGTAAAGAATCCACACCGTTCAGTACATGTTGACTGAGTTGTGATTAAAGGCTTGTTTTGGAGCAAATGATGACGTCCATCCAAACTTCCTCCTTGTCTAAGCACAAGGTCATCATGAAACAGCCGCGACCTTTCAAGTTGATCCACAAAAATGCAATCTGATCAATGACAAGAGTCTCAGAAACCAGAAATTAGAAATGATGCTGATTTAAATGATTTTCATCATCACACAAGCGAGGTTCTAATAAATCTCAAAAGTTTTCATTTCCTAGAAGTCTGTCCAAGGAGAACGTGTTTAATTTTAGCGGTTTTAATTAGAGCAGTAACCCTCCTGCCCTCTGTTATTGTAGCTTCTCCCACACAGTCGTAACACAACTTTTAATTTCTAGAAAACTATCATTCAGTTTGTTTGTTTTTTGCTCCACAGAAGAATCACAGAGAATTAATCTTCAGCAATTTTCTTGAAGGGTCAAACTAAATGTCCAGAATATAATCACAAAATACAGCATTATGGTCATAGCTCAATACCACATAAGCTTGATTAAAATCCACTCTTCACTCTTTTTCTTGAGCTTGTTAATCACCCATGTTTGAACGTAGGATACATGATATATAAGTGCAACTCCATCCAGGCTTTCTATCTAAATTCCAGATTGAACATCAATACTTTTAGTGAGCTTTTCACATATGAACATTATAACCTGAATTAGGGTTTGAATGACCTCTAAACTATATTTTCAAATGTTCTGGAACTAGATTTCCTTCGCTGCTCATATCATTTAAAAAAAAAAAAAATCAGACTGTGTTGACCTCAAGTATTGATTACTAATCAAACAGACACTGAAGGGGTCTCGACAAGTACGGAGCTGCAAAAAAAGGACCTTGGTGAATTATTTTTAGAGAAATCTTTTCATCTAAACTTATGATTAGTGAAAGGAGGCCTACCATCTGCCACTTGAGAATTCTCACTCTTCTTGTTTGATGTTGAATCATCGTAGCTATGGGAGGCTACTTTTATTTAAAGTT
>VUQJ01021507.1:1097-14988 GCA_015108635.1 Andinoacara biseriatus | reverse complement strand
TTTTGGGAAACAATTTAAAAAAAAAAAAAAAAGCGTACTACCTTTAATCCAACCTCCTTCACATCCATCAATTTAATAACACTGAGAGTACCTGTGCCGCTCTCCAATTATTTGTCATATTAACCTTTTTCTTGCCCCAGGCTTTCGCTGCCTCCCTCCAAGCGTTTTCCAAATTATTTTGTTCTGTTTCTCATTGGCGCTTTATATGTGAGCTTAAAAAAACACAGAACCCTAGACTTTCATTTTCATCAGCTGGGATGCATTCATAATGCACAGTCCTGCTCTAATCCAAATTCGCTTTGCAGTCTCACAGTCTGTTTTCATACTAAACTGAGATCTTCTTTAGTCATTAGAATAACTCTTTTAGGTTCCTTTAAAAAAAGTTATACGCATTATACATTATACATTATATGGTGAGTGATCAGAGGAGTCAAGGGAAAGCTCTCAATGCTGAGGTTTTTTTTTTATGGGAGTGTGTAGCCTAATGGTTATAGGTGGCAGCATTTTAAGTTCAAATGATGTGAGATATGCCTTTTTTTGGCTATTATGACATTTCTTTGCTGGGATCACACTTTGTTCTGCAAAGGGAGCAGCTAGAAGAGCGCCTGGAAAGGTGGAGGGATGCGCTGGAGAGGAGAGGAATGAAAGTCAGTAGGAGCAAGATGGAACACGTGTGTGACTGAGAGGGAGACAGGTGTAACAGTGAAGCTGCAAGGAGTGGTTGGTGAAGGTGAACAAGCAATGGACAGTGTGCAAGAGAGTACAGGCAGGGCTGGAAAGAAGGTTTATGGATGTAATGAATGAGGACATGCAGAAAGGCTGGTGTGACAAAAGAGGATGCAAGGGACAGGGTGAGATGGAGGCAGATGATCCACTGTGGCAGTCGAAAGAAGATCAGATAATAACATGTTCCATTTTTAATTTTAACAAACCATCTCCGTGAGTCCAAATGATGCATTTTGAGGACTGCCTCAAGGCCTGTCGCCCCTTTGGCGTCACTCTCAGATTCACGACAGAGAGAAGCATTAAAATCAATGAACCAAAAGCAAAGACATCGCTCTGTGTTTTTCTTTCCTCGTCAAAACAGTACTGATGTGGTGTAAGTTGTGATGTTCTCAACCCTCAGTGTTTCGCTGAAGATTCAAGTGTGGCATGTAGCAATGTGCAATATCAACAGGATTAGCACACAGGTTAAACATTTGCTGACTTCACACTGTGGGTTTTGTACAGATTAAACCACCAATATATAACATGTTAATGTTCTTTATGACGCTGCTAGGTGGATTTTGTTCTCCCTTGTTCCCCCAGTCCTTATGTCTGTTTCTAACCAAGTGCTGCTTGTAGAATTATATTTAACAGGCAGAGAAGAAAGTGTGACTCATCTTAACACTCTGCCACGAAGTGTAAAAGCCTACTTCACAAAATGCCACAAAGAAGCATGGATAGGAAGATTCAGGTCTCATTTTCAAGCCCAGCTGGACCTATAAAACCTACAAACCTAATAACTAAATATAAACTACTGATAAATTATTAAATTTATGGCAGAGGTTGTGGTTTATAGGCAAATGTTTGTTTTTTTCTTTTTTTAAATTCACGCTTAAGCTGATCTATGCTCTTTAATAAACTCCTCAAGGCTTCCCTCATTTAAGCATTTTTCTTTTACATTATCTTTATTTACTGCATTTCTTTTCTATAACAGGAGAACTCACTCCAGCATTTTCCCCACTGTTGCAATTTAAAGTGATCTATAAAGCATATGAACTTTTAACAAGATTAAAGTTTGCTGATATCTAGAAAAGCACTAACAATATAGCGTGCAGATAGAGGGTATTGATCTTGATATTGCATGTACTGGCTCAAGTCATTTGTTACATTTTCATTAAACACAACTCTTAATTTTAAGTCTTATGGAAGTCAGTTTGTTTAGTGAGTGCACTAAACCTACTGTACACGCAGATGCTGTTGTTTGCTCGACTCTTCAGAAAAGGCAATTTTCTTTTTTTCTTTTTTCTTTTTCCAAGGCATGGGGACTAATGGTAGCTTGAGTCATAGACACTGAAGCCACCACCATGTTATACCAGCCATTAAGTCCACATTTAACCATGAAATGAAAGCTCAACAGGGGGCAACAGTTTGTTGCAGGTCAGGATGCCCGTGCTCTGCCCCCCTTCCGTCCTTCTCTCTTGCTTTTCCTGTCTGGCTCATCATTGAGAGGTTTCATATAAATGTTTAACTCAGGGAAGTATATCCTGCGGTGAGGCTTGTCAACAGTAGAGCGAATCCAGCAAGTTTTTAAACTTAACAGACAAACGCACCCTATGAATACATCAACAAGCACAGATTTTTGCATCGCATGTACTTTTTTGATTATTTTGCCTCGTGTTTCTTTCATATCTTGTCATACTGCCTTATGTGTGTTTTACAAAACACTTTGTATTCCCAGGTTGTTCAGCTGCTGCACAAATAAGCCTACCTCGCATTGTACAAAAAAACACACTTGCCCTGCTCTTCGTCTCACTCGCAGTGATTGACAATATTTCAATCCAAACCCCTGTAGATATCATTTGCTGGTTCGTGCGCCCACACCGTTCCAGTGTGTGCCTGAACAAGAAACGGGAGTCAGCAGCAGAAAAGAAAATAACACAAAAAAACACAGCATCAACTCTGAATACTTGGGGCAGAACTCTGCCTACTTGGGCTTTGGAAACACACCTGCAGAGCCCTTGTGTGAAAGCTGATTCAGACCTTCTCAACATGTTGTCCTGTGTGACAGGACTACTTCTTCTTGAGCATGGGGTTAGCGAGTTAGTGAGAATTAGGTTGAGGGTTTGGGGGGAAGTTAAAGGTCCATTTCAGAAGTCCATATTGGATTAATGACTCAATTGTTTATTCTGTTTAATCTATTTAATGGCAACATGACCTCAGTAAACACAGTCCTGCTGAATTTATTTGCCTAATAGGAAGTCTCCTAAAGATGACCAAATTTTTTTTAAGTTGCTTTCATTATCCGACTGGATGATTCAACAATGAGCATGCAGTGCCACTGGCTTCACTATCAGATGCAGCGCTCACCTGTCTTGTGCAGATTCAAAACACTAAGATGGGGTGATAAGAAAGATGCTCAGCTTGAGGTTGTATAATGGGACTTCTCTAAGCAGTAGCTACATCTATCTTTTATACAGCCCATGCTTTCAACTACTGGTTGTACTTTAGAAGTAAGATGGCCTCCTATGTATATTTGAGGGTTGCAAAATTGTCCAAAAAAATGTAACGTTTTGTTGTGTTTGGTCAGAGTGCACCATGATGGTGCACTTTGGAAATCCCAACAAATCTGAAATTATTCTTTTTCTTCTTCTTTTTGAAATTGGTCAGTTACAAAAGGGAAGTTGAGTGCGATGGAGTCAAAGTGGTGCAGGCCCTGGGCACATTCTCATCATCAAAAGGAAAGATTCATAGTCAGTTGTGTGGAAGCCCGAGTCAGAGCTTCTCATTCCATGAAAAAAGTCAAATTCATCTGAGTTCTAATTCTGTCCATACTTTAAACATGGTTTTGAAAGTTTGGCTGTTCTGTAGAAACACAAAGTCTTACTTTACTCTTATAGCAACCGTCTTAGTCAGTTCTGCCTGAGACAGTCAAAAACAAGTCCTCTATTTTTCTGTGTTAGGAGGTTTCTCTTTACACACACTGTGACCTGCACGCCAGCCACTCACAGTAATGAGAGTGTTTTAATTATGGAGGCAGCCTTCAGTCTGCATTTTCACATCAGGATGATTTTAATGTTACATCCACTTCACACTGGGATTCTAATTATTCTCAGAACACAAGGTGAGAGCACACAAAGGCAAAACAGGAAAACAGAAAACTGCAGATTATTAGTGCAAACACTGCAGTTTTAAACTCATTCCCACTGAATAGCTCAGTACTAACAAGCTAAGTATGTTATCATGGTAACATCTGTTACTTTGTTACTATTTTTTATAGTTTAAAGTTGAGTTGATAACACTGTATACTTAACACTTTGAACTTGAACATTAACAGTCACATGACTCTTTGCGGTATCTGTAACAGAACTGTCCTTGGTCCAAACAACCACTGCATTTGGGTTGCTGTTCCATTAACCTAAGGTGGACATAAGTATGTGTGATGACACATCAATGAGAAACCAAAACAAACAAGCACAAATATAATTGTTACTATGCATGTTTATGTGTATGAAAACTACTGGGCAGCATGGTGGTGCAGTGGTTAGCACTGTCCCACTGTCCATAGACATTCATGAGGATTCTAAATCAGCCATTAGGGTTCGGCGATAGAGCTGTTTCTTAAATTTTCAAAACAAGCTCGTTAATTTAGGTTTAACGCATCTGGGAATCGTTTGCATTTCAGGTCTGTGCGGAAGCCGGCTCCTGATTGCGAGCGTTTTTCTTTTTTTCTTGGAAGTCGGAGGAACAGGTTCGGAGGCAGGGAAGAGACACCCCACACGGTTGAGGGAGAGGCTCCTGCAAAGCACACTTGGAGACCATAAAGAGCTAGAGGAAGTTGTGCTTTACATAGAAGCTACAAGCCGGAGCGGTGAGGAAAATAAATGACAGAAAATGTAAAGAAGAAAAAGTGTCTGCATTTTGTCACACAGTGTGTCTGCTAGCTAAAAGAACAGCTGCTGTATTTCCAGGAAGAGTAAAGAAAGAGCGATAACTTCACTCAGATGGAGAAAGTTGTAAGAGAGATGTAGAAACATCCTCCAAAGAGCTACTTTTTCTTGAGTAGATTTCAGAGCCTGTACTTTTTTACTTTAACTTGAGTAAAGCAGTTGTAACAGTACTTCAACTTTTACCAGAGTAGTTTTTAACAGAAATACTTGCACTTCTACTTTGGCCACCTCTAAGCATAAGTCAAAAGTAGCCCCGGTGGTGTTTTCCCCTTAAAAATTTTAAGCAAAAGTATAAACCATTTGCTTAACATTTAATCCTGGTTGTACTCGATGGTGTGTTTTTGCTATAAGGTATTTTAGCAGCTTTAGTCTTCTTGCAAATTTTGCAAGTATTGTGCTTTGTTAGAAGTTGTTGAAGTAGGTCCTTTTTTAGGTAATAAATCATCAATGGAGGTTGGCACACAGGTCTTGCTCTCTGACATGCCTGGGCTTTGCTGTAACAATATTGGTGATGTGACACTTTTATACCATGAAAAAAGTTATACCCGTATAATCATGGATGATATGATAGCCCTATTGGTCATAGGTGTGAGTGTTGTTTGGACCACCCTGGACCAGACTGGCGACCTGTCCGGGGTGTACCCTGCCTATCCCTTATGAAAGCTGGGATAGGCTCCTCCCCCACTCCGCAACCCTGAGCTGGACAAGCCAAATAAATGGATGGATGGACACAGTCTGAAATTTTTTATGACGCTATATTAGCCATTATATTTTTTGATGGCATTGTCATAACCACTAATCGCGCCCTCATGTACAAATACATGATTGTCAGTTTCAGCGGAATCTGAGTGTAAGAAACTGCACAAGCCTAGCAGCCATGCCTTAGGGCTCCCAAACAAAAACAAGTCTTGTCCATTTGAAATGTTATCCTGCTGACTTCACTGTCACTATACTGCTTGGTCACCTCTTTCACTTCATCTTCCATGAGAGCTATGAGGGGAGAATTGACAATATCCATCTCTTCATGCACTAGTGGGGCTGCTGTTGCTGGGAGTGACATTTAGCTTACATCTGTTAAAAAACAAAAACAAAAAAATAAATAAAAACATACCTCTTCCGTTTAGTACATTTCACCACCCATCACTGTGCTTTTTCCAAGCTATCCTTAAATGAATCACTAAGACACAAATGTTCTGATTACACACATGCATACTGTTGTGTGTGTGTGTGTGTGTGTGTGTGTGAGCCTGATTACTTAATAGGGTTGTTCAGTGAAATAGTAAATCTAAATTCTTTGTTGTGGATGTCCTGATTTGGCCCAGCTTGCTTAAGTGCTTGTGTTTAATTTTTCATAATGCATCCACTTGTTTAAGATCTTTAGAGGGGTCCATCATTAATATCTCACCTGATATTTATCAATGTGCTTTTAACTGATGAAATACATATTGGAATTATTGTGTATTTTTTTCAGTTGATAGCAGCTTCATTTATGACACTAATTGTTCCTGTATGAACAGTATGAGACGTGCATGTGATGTGGAAGCGTGATTATATGACTTTAATGCTTTAAATGTAACGTAGCTCATGCCAGTGAATCTCAATACTGCTCAGATCACAACACATGCAGGTTGACTCACAAGCAGTAGTTACAGCCTGTGTTTTCTTCCTCTCCAACTGTACCGCATTTTGGGCTTCAGAGCACCAAGGCTAGCCCAGAAGACCACAAACACTAGGTTATGAAGCCATCTGCAAAGCTCAGCCAACATTGTTATTAAAAATGAATGAACGTCTACTCTGGAAGCACTTTTGTAAGATTCCTACAAGTGTGTGTACAAGCACAAAACATTGTTTAATTTTTAAAGTGTTAGACTTATCTGAGTTTTTATGGAATGATTTAGGGACTATAAGATTGTGGCACTACAGTACTAATAAAGGCGCTCCTTGAACACAGAACACAAGAATAATTTACCATAAAAAGCATTCTTAATAACAAAATAATAATTATTGCAAATCCTATTTCCTCTCACAGAATTATTAGATATGTAATTAATTTAAAAAAAGAATTCTTTTTGCAAAGTTTTAATTAATTTGCATATTTTGCAACACAAAACCTTCCATACTTTTTTTTACTACATCTTGCACTTTTATCCAAAATATAATCCACATTATTTCTTAAAAGCTTGTTTACAATCTTTTGATTCTGATATCACTTTTTTTCATTTCAGTTTGTTACCTGAGTTGTGCAGTCTCCTGAAGAGTTACAAAGTTATTATCATATCATATGTTAAGTTATTTTATAGTCATTGTTGAAGTGTTATACTTTAGCTTAATATTTCCAGGGAAAACACCTCCTAGTCTACTTTTGTACTTATTTGACTTATTCTGTGTGACTGGTTATAATACTGTGTCACTACTATTGCACTATAATTCTGCTGCTGGTGTCTTGTGGGAATATATTCACACGCTGAAATAGGTAGTCCTTCCTCAGTGACAGTAGCTTATTGGAAAAGAAGGAAGGAAAATGCAATCATAAATGCTGCTGCCTGCAAACCGCAATCACTAGGGGCGGGCGGCCAATTTTTATCTTTGTAAACGTGATAAACTGAGAACCATGGGACCTAGAATGTACAAATTCACACCATAGATGCATCTACATAAAATCTCGGCTGAGTTTGAATCTCAGCAACTTTGACCTCAAGGTAAAGGTCTGCGGTCCAGTTGTCTAAAAAAATCTTGTGAATGCAATAACTTGAGAATAATGTCACCTAGTATTTTCAAATTGATAGCACTGGTGCATCCACTAAAAATCTCACACAGATTTGAATCTTGGCAACCTCGATCTCAAGGGTCAGAGATCAAGTTTTCTGAAAATCTTGTAAACTTCTTATAAGATGTCACCAAGGATTTTCAAGTTGATCCCATAGATGTACTGTGATATAATTTTAGCATTTCTCATTCATGGTTCTCACTTAGCCATTTGCTTTTGAATTGATATGGTAAATAAATTCAATGGGGCTCATATGCACCTCATTAACATCCACTCTGACCTGGTAATCATGTGTTCTGGAGCTCGTACTTCCAGCGGATTTGTGCCACCTGAAGATTCTACTTCCAAGAAGCTGCGGGGGAGCACTGGCAGCCAACACTATTTTTAGTTTTGTTTTGTTTTCTCATGGCTTTCAACAGAAAACCAAACTCGAAGACATCCAAACTTACAATTTTTATTTAATTTTATTTGGTCTTTCAATACAGAAGCAGCTAAATGTCATTTTTGACAAAGATGTTTTAATCAGTGGGCAATGTGTTTTGCACATTGCACTTTAGTAGCACAGATGTTACAAGTAAGTTGGATGAAACGGGAGAATATTAAATTTTTCTTCAGGTTGGATGAACTACAACATGAACAACCCTCTCCTCCAGACATGGTAAAATATTTAATCTGAAATGTATAATTGATCTGCTTCTCTGCTAAATACTTTTCTTTTTTTTTTTTGCCTCGCAAAACCCCAGAACTCCATAGCACTTCTTAAGTTTTGTAAAGCCAACCATGCCCTAGTTCAGACTTCACTCTGGTCTGAATATTTGACATCCTTGGGCTCCAAAGAAAGTTTGTGGCACACAGTTTGCAACTCATCTTTGCAGTCACTTGGCAGGAATTTGATGCCCCTCAGCAAAAGCTATAATCTAGTTAAAGCAGAATCCCACATTGGCTGATAAGGCTTATTTGGAGAAGACAATGAATTGTAATTATATAAAAGAAAGGGAAAAAATACTTACACAGCAACAGTTTGTTCCATGACTCTAATTGCTTTACCTCTAGACTCATATTGTCACATCCAGCAAAAGCAAAAACCTCTCTCCCATCATTCTTCATTGTTTTTCCTGACTGCTTCTCATTCTTCTTGTCAACAGCTTATCCTGAGGCTCTCGGTACAGGCAAGGCTTACTCTGTATGATGAGACTTGTTTTTCATACTATGTTACCCAGTAAACAAAATTAAACATTTATGAGAGTTTTATGCAAGACATCAGAAGAAACCCCTGTCTGTGGCTGGATTGGGGGGTATAATTTGACTCTCCTTACGAGACCTTCCTGCTCTGCTCTGGACACTCTGCTGCCTTATTAGCTCACTGCAAGAGATGTCAGCAGGTCACTATAACTAACAGCATACCTTTGAACTATACCCACTATGTGTCTTGCTTTTTTTCCTCCCTCACAGTCACATCAACTTTCATTTTTTATCATCTTTTTTTTTCCATTTATCTGTCATCTGTGGCTGTAATCAAAGGTACTGTATCTTCAAATATTTATGTTAGAAACAAAACAATAATGTTCAAGTGAAATGATCTGTCTAACAGTTATAAAACTCTAAAATAATTTAGATACAGTATTTCATCCAAAACTCCAATCATGAACTTCAAACTTGCCAATGAAATTTTCCATTTTTTGGCACAGCTCCTCTGAGTCCCAACCAAGCCAATCCACCTTCATCTGTTGGGCCAAAGTTGATACAGAGCCATCAATTCCATTAAGCACTGGCCTGATACACCGTACTAAAGCTCCCCTTTAGAACAGGTCTCTGAACCTGATAAGAGTTGGCAAGGAAATAGACTGACTTGTAATTCATGATATGTCACTGTCTCAAAGTTTCCTTGCCTACCTTCTCCCCATAGATAACAGCAGACAGTTCTACTTTGTGACTTAATTATAGTGTGTGGTAAGTCTGTGATAAAGTCATCTTCTGCAGGGGGATTTAGGTTGTCCTAGAAAAGCAAAAAATAGGAGGTGTGAGTAAATATTGAATGTACCTATTGATTTCTGCAAAATGCTATGATAAAAATACACAGGCACCTTCTTTGTTATTTCCTTTAAGCTTTTATTGGTTTGTCAAATCTGTTAAATAATAATAACTAATTCTCTTAGCGTATCACACTGTCTTTATTAGTGTTTTTTGTGAGCTGAAGTCTGCCGTTTCATTAGTAGGTAAACATGCATGCCTTTGCTCTGTGTGAGATCAATTTGACATTGCAGCAAATGTGGGCCACTGAGACCCACAACAAGTCATTCTCTTCATTTATTTCATGTTAAACACTATATATAATTAGGGTTTGTGAACATACTCACTGTCTAGTGTAGAAACTTCCGTGTGTGTCTACGGAAATGCCAGCAGTTCCATACTTGCTGATTTCTTGAGTAAAATACCAGTGCCCTCATTGTAACATAGTGATAATGTTAATATCATATGGATGTACACTCACTGGACACCTTACAAGGTACCCTTGCTAGTAATGGGTAGGACTCCTGTTTGTCTCTGAGACTTCTTTGTGTCATAGAGTCAGCAGGATGCTGGAAACATTACTGAGATTTTGGTTCACATAAAGATGATGTCATCACACAGTTGTTGCGGATGATGCAAATCTCCCATTCCACCACAGCCCAAAAGTGCTCTATTGGATTGAGATCTGGTGACTGTGGAGACCATTTGTGTACAATGAGCTAATTGTCATGTTCAAGAAACCAGTTTCAGATAATCTGAGCTTTGTGACGTGTTATCCTGGTTAAAGCAGACTGTGGTCATACAGGGACGGGCATGTTATGGAACAATACTGAGGTAAGCTGCAGTGTTTAAACGATGCTCAGTTGGTACTAAGGGACCAAAATTGTGCCCGGAAAATATCCCCCATACACGGGCAGGGTATCTCTAGGACCTGGACAGCACGCCCCCGGCCAGGGCCTAGAGGGGCCCAGATGGGAGAGAGGATATGATTTTAGGTACACAGGCAGCTATCACGTCCGAGGAATGCTGGAGAAGGCGGGCCCTCTCCTGATTGTATCCAGATGAGCAATGGCCAAAGGCATAGCCTACTTTACATCACCCATCATTCATGTTTTACACGGGGGTTTTAAAGGTTGCCACAGTTAGGACTGAGTCATAGTTGCTAAAAACTTATATATTGAATAAAATGTATTTTCACTCTTACATTTAACTTTATGATGCAAAGTTTTTGTGAAAAACATTTACATTCAGTGAGGTTTGCACCGCCCTCCTTTTATTTTTGACTCTTCCCGTCACCATTGCAACCTCTGTGCGTTCATTCTCCAAGTTAAAATTCATTAAAAACCACTTGAGGAGCACAGTGGGACAGGAGAGACTGAGTGGATTTGCCATGGTAGTGAGTAGGCCTAAAGTACTTCATTTTGAAAATGTGTTTGTGAACATGTGGGCCGCTGTGCCAGTTTTACAAACTTAAAAGCTTCTGATACAGGCTTTGAATTGAAATAGACAAAGTGGGTGTCAAAATGATCCGTTCGCTATCCGTGGTGCTGAACTGCTTTGAATTTGTGTTGTTTTATCATTAGTTACCATGTAGCCTAATGTTTTTATTGTTCTCTTGGTTTGTTTAATGTCCATTTGATGGACTTCAAAATGACATAGTTGTTTTCCGTGGTGCCGAAACTCGTAAACTCTGCTGTTGCAGGCATGTATATGTTGTAAAATTATGTTATGATGAGCTTTATTATTTGGGTATAAAGGGCCCGGTGATTTGCCCCGCCCTTGGCCCGGCTCCAATTTGTTCCGCTAGTGCCCCCACACCATTACATCACCAGCCTGGACTGTTCATATAACGGTGGATCCATGCTTTTATGTTGTCTACACCAAATCCTGACCCTTTCATCAGACCAGGCAATGTTTTTTTGGTCTTATTTGCTGAGCTTTTGTGAATTGCAGCCTCAGCTTCCTGTTCTTAGCTGACCGGAGCAGTGCCTGGTGCAGTCCTTTGTTGCTGTAGCCCATGTGCATGAAGGTCAAGTATGTTGTGCATTCTGCATACCTTGGTTGGAACAAGTGGTTATTTGAGTTACTGTTGCCTTCCTATCAGCTCTCCTCTGACCTCTGACTTCAACAAGGCATCTTCACCCAGAGAGCTGCCACTCACCGGATCTTTTCTCTTTTTCAGAACATTCTCTGTAAACCCTAGAGATGGTTGTGTAGGAAAATCCCAGTAGATCAGCAGTTTCTGAAATACTTAGACCAGCCCGTCTTGCACCAACAACCATGCCACGTCCATCTTTCTTCCCCATTCTGATGCCCTCTTTGAACTTCAGCAGATCATCTTGACCATGTCTGCATGCCTAAATGCTTTGAGTTGCTGCCTTGTGATTGACTGAGTAGATGCTAATTAGCAAGTTATCTCTATTAGATATAGACACAACATGCAGTTGAATATGTGTACCTAACAAAGTGGTTAGTGAGTGCAGTGGTTTGTTGTCAACTGTTTGTCTAACAAATGTTATGATAATCCATCTTAATAGCTATCAATATCATTTACTCAAGACCACAAATGTAAACCTCGTGTTTACATAATTATAATTAAGGCAATCTCATGCTCTAGGTAAGACACATATCTTTACCAATCTTGATGGTAATGCATCAACTTGTTGTTGAGGGATTTCCCCCCCTAAAAAGAGAAATATCAGTCTCTCGGTGGAAGTAGAGGAAATGTGAGGGGATCACCAATTTGTTTTGGTGTATTATACACAGCATGCACTTGTGTATTAAGCACTGTTCAAGGCTGGATTTGGAGGCGTAGGTGCTGAGGTGGTATAAATCTTGAGAATCTGTCAGCCTGCAATTTATGTGGATTAAGTTTCTGCACACAATTTTGTTTTTGCACATAACTGTTTTTTGGTTAAGTTAAGGTACTAAACGTACTTGTTTGCTTAAGTAAATAAACTGTTTGGGTAAAATACACCTGTGATACACAACTGTGACATTCAACCTGCATGTGGAAAAATTAAACTAAAAGGTGTCCAGATATTAGAGCTGATATAATAGTGACGGACTGAGTGACCAAACGTTCCTCAGCCATCCCTGAAGTCACACTCTTACTGTTGGGGAAAAAACACTGCGAAAGAATACACCAAAACATATATGAGATGTGCAAGAAACACACAACTCTTTGCATATAAGATGCATTTTTAATTGAATCTCATTTTTATGAAGGTGGATAAAGGTATTAGATCAGTCAGGGCAGACTTTAGACCAGACTTCTGCTAAATAAAGAGACTTGGGAGAACCCTGCAAAATACTCCCAAGTCCCAAATTAGTTCTGGCAAGAAAAGCATTGCCTTCCTTAACCAAGAATAAACTCTCTTCACCAGTAAGCGCTTAACTTTGCAACATCTGAGATTTCAGCTTTTTTAGCTAAGTTTTAAACAGTGATACTGCATCCACAAATGCTAAATAATCATTAGGAATAATATTAGATTTCAATTTTACATACCTATTAAAAGGATTGACCGAGTTTTTGAATGTGTTTATCCTAAAAAAAATGTTTCCTATTTGCAGTAATTTGTGAAAAAGGTCAGCACAGGGAGGGGATCGCACTTAATACGTTATATGAGATACCAAGAATCAAGGTATAAGAAGAGGCTTTTTTCTATTTTGCAAGTAAAAAAGATACTTTTTTTTAAGATAAAGAAAACATTATTGACCAAATGAACATACAGGGATTTGAGAACTTTAGCGTGGAAATGCTGTTTTTGTGTGATATTGTGTTTTAAGGTTTTCTGTTGGTGTCTAGATACATTCAGAAAAAAAAATATCTTAAAAAAAAAAAAAAGATGTTGGACCTAGATGTGGAAAACAATGTTCCCAGTGCACGCTACACACACATTTGACATTCTAGTTGTTTGAGCTTGTGTACAGATTGCCCTGCAGGACACGCAAAACAGACCAGCACAGAATATAAATTTTGAAACACTGGGCTTTTATAACTTGAGAGACAAGACAGTGCCATCACTTTTTTTTTTTTAAAACTGAACTGATATTTTGATAAATTTGGGTTTAAAGCTACTTCCTTTTTTCTGCAACAAGATATTTAATTGTAACGTCCAGGAAAGTTTAAAGCACTGATCTATTAATTATGTTCCAACAAGGAACTGGGTGAAAATACAAAAAGCAAATGCTGTTTCAAAGTGTTTGCTTCCAGTGGCTCATTATATCGCTAATAATGTCAGTAAACAAATTCACAGCAAACAAATTCACATTCGGATGAGTTTGGACAGAAAATTAACAGTGTCCAGGTTCTTGGAATGTTGTTCCTCAATAACATGATTTTGCATTTTGAGTTTTGGGTCAGACATATTTTTCCAGCCCTCCTACCCTCTTTTTTTTTTTTTTTTTTTTTTTTTTTTGGTTTTTTTTTTTTTTTTTTTTTTTTGTGTTGTGGGGTGTT
>VUQJ01021505.1:3580-16185 GCA_015108635.1 Andinoacara biseriatus | reverse complement strand
AGAAGGGGGGGTTTTTTTTTTTTGGGGGGGGGGGGGGGTCCCGTATATCAAGTTAAAATGGAGATTGTAAAGTTTCCCATGCACAAATCTTAAACCGCACACACATACATGTGGAGTGCGATCATGCTCGGTGTTCAGTGATGCCTGGATTTTATACATGTGCACGCATACAGAGTATATTTCAAAATCTTGATAAGTGCTTGGCAGCATGTCCTTTGTCCACTCCATCGCCTCCTCTTTTTGTTCCCTCACCTATTCACCTTCCTCATCTCCACCCACTCTGTCCTCTCCTACTTTATCTCCCTTATTCTGTTCCTCCACTTGTCCCTGCATAGTGCACCTGAGTGACCCTGTTACGTTGGCAGCTGGGAGGCTGATAGCCAGCACACCCACCGTCCTCCATATCACCCTCTTATCTGCCTCGCTAGACCAAATAGCCCTCACAGTGAACCAGCAGACACACTGAGATAGCAGGCTGCATTCACACGACTGCGCACACAGACAACACACAAATGCAACAGATAATTACATCAGTGTCACTGCTATCTCCCATTATAGTCAACTTCTGTATCCTCATGCCATCACCTTGCTTACTTGGTGGCATATCTGGCTCAGCAGTGTCATGTCTCTGTCTTAGATTAATTGATGAAGCTTTAGATCAGATGGAGCAGATGATGTTTTTTATCTACACACTAATGCAGGCAGGGACTGTGTTGTTTAAAATGAACCTGCATGGTCCTATCCTGTTGTTGTTGTTTGCAGTAGCCATAATAATACACTAGGTGTCAGTATATGGCTATAGTTAACCTGGAAGTCATCGATGACCACACAGCACTTGGAAACAGCTGTTGATGGATTTGTTTTGAAGACTCTCCAGAAGCACTTGTTGCTGCAGCAGTCGGGCAGTAGAATTGGGACAGCTGTCGGTTTGAAGTCCCATACAGGAATTTGACATGAAACTAAAAGATTCAGGCTTTTTTTTTTTTTTTTTCCCCCAACTTGTCTTTAACCTGAAACCCCATTTTCACCATTTATAGTGAAAAGACTAGACTCATTCTAAAAAATATTCAAGGCATTGTTGGAAAATTAGCAGCTAACTAGCCTGAGGTTCTAGGTAACACACAATGGGGTCAATTTATAAAACATACACACATGAATTATGTTCAATGTATGTCTGTAATGGCTTAATATACAGTTAAGTCAATTTGTAAGCATCTATTGTGTTTAAATGTAAATAAAATGCATCACAGGATGCAATTAAGGCATGATTTAAACCCATATAACAAAATTAAAACAAAATGAGTTAAAACATTAAAACAAATAAGGACAATTAAGGAAAAAAGTAACAAGAAAATGATTTAAAGGCAATACATTAGGGTTGTTGATACTCTATACATACTATATAAAAGGCTTATGAAAAGAGGTAGTTTTAAATACTGTTAGCGAGGTAGATTACCTAATGTGGAAGGCGAGGATTAAGCAAGCTTCGTAAGACATCAAAATAATAAAGGTCTGATAACATGGCACATAAAGCAAAGAGAAAAAATAAAATGCATGAAAAAAAAGGTTAAAAAGAGTTTGTGAAAGTGTCATGTATGGATGATCTAATTTTGTACCCAGTTAGTTGAATGTAGTGTTTTTTTTTTCTCATTATGTTGTTCCAATATAATTAAAGTTTAATTTGTTTATTCCACATATCGTTTATGCTTTAGCTTAAAAAATAATTAATTTTGATAAATGGAACAGAGCGGATCAAATCTTCTTAATTGTTGGTACTTAGTTACAAAAGTTTAACCCTCTCCTCCCCCCCAATTTCATCCTTTATTTTCAATAAAATGGATCAAAGTTGAATTTTGAAATAGCTGTAAACACAATAGTACCAGCGAATTCTTTTATTTCCCCCTATAGAAAAATCCCTCCATATTTTCTCTCTCGTTCATCTGCACACCAACTGCTGTGGGTGCAGGCCCATAGATAGTGAACTAAAACTAAACCTGAAGCTAAATGGGTGTGTTTAAGACATTTTAAAAACTAGACTTTAGAAAAAATAAATAAAGATTTTGTGTTCTTGTAAAACTAACTAAAATAAAATGTACAGGAAATGTCAAATTTGTCAACACTCCCAACATGTATCTTTTAATTGAGACCGGGTGATGTGTTGCGTGATGTATTATTGTAATGTATTATTGTACTCTTCTGTTATTTCTCAGATCTTGCCCTGACAAATGCCAGCCTTTGCATAATAAAGTCTAACACCAAAACTTAAGAAATCTAAGCTATAACTGAATATTTTCTAACAAACTAAACTGAAATGAGCAAACTGTCTTCAAGTGAACACTCGCTGAAACTAAACTGAGCTGAAAACATAACTAATCAAAAACACAAGACTGTCATCTGAGTACTGATATATGTTGGTTTCTTTTACTGCCTGTCTGTGATTGAAACCAGAGAAGGACTTTGTTTCTGTTGGCTTGTTGATAAACAACCAAACCCTCAATCAAAATGAAGACAGACCTGCAAACACGCTAACCTAACTTCTTGGCACTGATGCAGAACTATTCAATTAAATCTCATAATGTACACACGGAGCCATCCTCTGAGGTGTCTTTCTTCCCGTGAGCAAGCCTCAACCACACTGTGCCAATCGCTCTCCCTCTTTCTCCCAGAGGTGTTTGCATAGGGAAATGGTCCGTGAAATGGGTTTGATGGAATCAAACTCCATATTAAGACAAATACATATTTCACAGCAATTGATGGACTGATTGATGGGGCTCCGTCTTCATTTCCTCAGAGATCTTTATCAGAAACAGTAATATGAAGGATCATGGCTCGGCTTGTTTCAGAGGGGAGAGCTGTTCACTTGTCGTGTTATGACTTTGAATGATTCTTGCTGTGGGTGGGTGTCTTTAGGTGTTTTTATGTGCTTCCAGAGCATCTCTTCTCTTCTCTGTGCCCACAAGGGGGCACTAAACTGCCATATGTTGTCCATCGGATCCTCGCTGAAACCTCACTCCCTGTTCTGTCTGCTGTTGATGGCAACCAACGCACTCAAAACTCACTGAAGGGTGACCAAAAATGCTGCAGCAACAGTGTCCTGGATCCACAGACAGTTGACGTGGTGGCAAGCTTGCATAGGAGAAGACAGGGAGGAATGTGGTTCACGTTTGTTCTTATCAGTGCAACTGTTGTTTTAGCATAACAAGACTGGCTGACAAACTCCCCCTGACCCACCCCAGCAAGCCCACTCGCACCACCTTTCATTAACTTCAAAACCCAAATCCATCCAACTGGACCAACGATGGCAACTCACTGCCGATGCTGGCGGTCACACCCCTCTGCACAGCCATAATGGGCCGTGGCACAATTGGGGGCCCACGTCACCGACAGCATTCCAGGTCCTTCCAAGAGGCCCGTTGCCTGCAGGTTACCAGCCGCACCGCCTGTCCCTGTTTGTCTGCACTCTCTAAAAGGAAAGAATGTTTTCCCCCACAACATGGCTGTGTGGGGATTAAGGTCCATTCTGAGTGGCCCCAGGTCGTGCAGCAGATGTTAGCCAGGATAGTGCTCGTTGCCGTGCCGACAGTGAGCCGGCGGGATCGTCCCGCCCAGACGATGTTAAGCCTATGGGCATGCATGGGAGAGAAGGGGGTGAAGGGTAGGGTTTGTCACACATTAAAGAGAATGGCGTTGGGAAATTTATTGCTGCAGTCACACACTAATTCATCTACACTATCTCATACAGTGTAGAAAAAATACTGGCACTCCTCAAAGAGCTTTTGGCCTACCCCTAAAGGAAAATTACCACTAAAGTAAACCCACAATTGTTTGTATTTTTAAATTACTTTTTTTTAAAGTGGGGTTCCGCATATTCAATCAGGTTTCAAGTGGATTGGCCAGCCACTAACTCATTTGAATTCCCACCAGTCATTTTTGACCAGGATGGATGGCATTACCTTGGCCTCCAGTAACACTGTGAGGAAGTCATTTTTGACCAAGATATTACCTTTCATGCAAATATGTAGGACTGCTTTCTTTTTTGCCAGAGTTTTTGAACTAAATGCCGGCAACAATCCATTTATGTAGGTTATGTTGTAGGGTCTATAAAGATTCAGCAAAGTTTAAATAAAGCCTGACAGGGTGGACAGCAAAGACAAAGGACCTTGTTAAAATTAGATGTTTTGTCAAGTTAATAGGCATGCTTGTTACTGCAGCTGCTATTAAAACTATGGATAAAAAGCCAACACCTCCTTTTATCAAACAAACTGTTAAGTAATGTAAGTAAACAAGAAGACAAGTGATGTTTTCACCTGCTCACATGTATCACAGCACAAATGAATTAAGAACAAGCTCAAATAAACAGTGTCTCTATGCAGACACCTTGTTCAGTTTACCATCTTTAAATCTGGCAGATTTCCTCCAGCTGTGATACTTGCAGCATCCAGGAGTAAATTTATAAAAGGGGGGACAGCGTTTACTACAATACATTATTTTTAAATTCTTAATATTTTTTTTATTCAGATTAAATCTACTAATTGTGCCATGTTAATATCAATTAAGCTACCCACAAATAAACTAATGAAAGTAGCTTCTTTTTATTGGGACTGGATGCCTGCATACCTGTGTCAAATATTTGTGGTGTTGTATTTTATTATTGTGCTGTTACAAACTTCATAAATCGTGCCCTGGCAAGTGCCAGTCGTTACATTCTGTCATGGCTCAAGAAAATGGTCCAGAACCAATAGATGTCTCGTTTTCTCAACCAGTTTTATATCCACTGTTTGTAGTTATTTTCTGTTTCTATTTGGATGTTTTTCAGAGCAAACCATTTTCAAACACAGTGCCAGTTTTGGCTAAAAGCTCCTTCTGTTTCTTTTTCTTTGTCTTCTTTTATCGTAAGTGTCCACCAGGAGCATGATGGCAAATACATTTTGAATTGTAGTCATGCAAATAATGACACTGCCCTTAAACCTCTGGCTTGTTAAAGATGTTAAAATAGACTGTAGTCTTTTCTTAGTTCACTTTGGCATTAGTTGTAAAAAACTTCTTTTTTACCCACCCAAAGAATGTTTTAATATGTAACGACTAAATGTACAGATGGCGTTATGGGTAACAGAAACATGGAGTATTTAAAAAGTGGTTGACAGTCAGCTGTACCTATTCCACTAAAGGCATGGGCTAAGTTTGTATGGTTGTTTGATGTGAAACGTGAGCTGTTCTCTTTAAGTCAGGCAGGGCTAACTGCAGGGTGAATGTGTTTAACATGGGGCCCCATGCTGCCCCATATGCTGCTCATAACCGTCAGGCTCAATGGAAAGAAGATACAGGGTCTGACAAGACATGACTTGTCCCAGCGGTACAGGCAGAGCCACGCTATTGTCTTGCATGTCCCAACAGAAAGGAGTGTTGTAGAATATAGTGTGAATAAGGCTTGGGATGGAGCAAATACTGGAAGAGCATGTGGAAGAAGGATGCAACACATCAACAATGCGCAGTGGCTAGTAGATGTAAGAGCAGACCACAGCAACCTCCCTGAACTGGATCCAGAAACATCACAGTGGCAGACATCCAAGAAAGCATCTCAAATATGAATAGTTGGACAGCACCAGGCCTGACATAATGCGTACCTTGGCTAAAGAAGCTAACTGCATTCCATGAGTGCCTGGCAGCACAAATGAACAAGCTGGTATGGAGGCACCCAGAATGGATAACTGAAGGCTGGACAGTCCCGATCCCCAAGGATCCCTAGAAAGGACCGGTCTTATCCAATATGGTAACTCCTGTGGGTCATCATAGAGGCTAAGATGAACAGGCACATGGATGAATATGTGAGCAGGGCCCAGAAAGGACTTGTCAGAAACACCAGGTGAGGAAAACACCAGCTACAGTTAGAGCAGTAAATCGAGACCTTAAGACTAGACTGACCAACATGTACACCACCTGGACTGACTACAAGAAGGCACTAATCATGGCAGCACTGGAACAAGCTCTAAGCACAAGATCATTAGAGGCTTGAGTCTACCACACCAGGCAAGACCCCAGTTGCAGGCTGTGCAGAGATGCCCCCTGAGACGATCCAGCACATAACAGCAGGGTGCAAGATGCTAGAAGGGAGGGCATACATGGAATGTCATAACCAAGTGGCTGGGATAGTATACAAGAACATCTGCGCCAAGTATGGCCTGGAAGTTCTGAGGTCAAAATGGGATATGCCCCCAAGGGTGGTTGAGAATGACCGAGCTAAGATGCTGTGGGACTTGAGATACAGATGGACAAACTGGTGATGGCTAACCAACCATAGTTGTGGACACCCAGGGAAAGAAGGCACATAAAGCACACTAATAGATGTAGCAATACCAAGTGATGGCAACATCAGGAAGAAAGAACACGGGAATGATAATAATCATAATGTTGTTGTTGTTGATGAGGATATTATTGATGACAGTTGTTACAACCACTGACCTTTTGACCTCTTTTTGAAAGATATGCTCTCCTCCTCCCTTTCTCCCTCTGCTCTAGATCAGCGGTCCCCAACCATTTTTGCGCCACGGACCGGTTTAATGTCAGACAATATTTTCACAGACCGGCCTTTAAGGTGTGGCGGATAAATACAACAAAATAAATGAAACGACCTGCACAAAAACTGTGATATTTTCTAAATATAATAATAAATGTGAATCCACTGTGTACTCATATGCAACTTTATCAGCAACGTCCTTGGATCCCCAATGTTGCCCTATATAAATGGTAAATGGACTAATTCTTATATAGCGCTTTTCTACTCTAGTTGAGCACTCAAAGCGCTTTATACAAGAGTTATGTAGGTCATCCAACCTGGTTCGTTAGACAGGCACGGGAACCAGTGAAGGTTGTTTGTTTAATTTTAGTGGCAATGTATCATGTTACCTGAGACAAGTGTCTTGACACGCATCAAGAGTGAGTCGTAGATGGATGTAACTACAAGAATCCACCCATTTGTCAAACAAAATAAAACATTGTTCAGACTCAGATAATAAAATAAAACAGAAATAATGTAAGTTGTTTATTCTTTCAGTTCGGCCCAGTACCAACCGACCCACAGACCGGTACCGGACCGCGGCCCTGGGAATGTGCACCTCTGTTCTTGATGTAACTACATACATAGTGACGTACTATATACATAGTGTGTCAAAGTGAAGATGGGACTTGAGGGTAAAAGACAGTCGCTGAAGGGCACAAACATGGGAGAACAGCTGTTGTGCTGCGATCACATTTTACGGTCCAAACAAACAAACTGTGCTGCACACAGATGCTGATCTGTGTGCAGCACAGAGGTAAACCGACAGCGATTACGAGCAGGAAGCCAAGTACGCACTTTGCGTCCATTTATCTGTGATATGAACTGATACAAAGCGGCAAGCTCAGCCTTAGAGTCCAACCTAATTCATAGGCGTGAAAATTGCTTTGGTTTTCTCATGTAATAAACACTATGCAGTGAAATAGTGATAGAAAAATTTACTTGGAGACGGCAGAGTCACGCCCTTCTGCTGCTTTCGTCACACGCTCTTGGTTCGAGACCAGCTAGCCTGCGGGGCCTGAGTTTAACCCGTTTTTCGGCCCAGCACCGAGTGTGTTCACGGTGGAAAAACCGGTAAACAGTTCAAATACTGGCACTGGCACCGGCACCGGAACCCCGGTGGTGGAAAAGCAGCTACAGACACACCATTTGTCTGTGTGTGTGTGTCATGGGGTGCAGGCCATGCCATTCAGTCCCATAATCACTGTACTCTTAGAGGAGGAGTGTTGGTCAGGGCAGGGCTGTTTTTACACACGGCTGGATGTTTTTGCTCTGACAGAGCACAACCATGTGTGTGCATGCGCGTGCGCACTGTTGTCTTATTTCATATACATAGAGTTTTAAACCTCAGCAGCAGTTTGACTGACCTCTTTACTGCAGGTGACAAATTATCAGACTGTGCTGACAGAAAACTGAAAATGCATCAGAAGCAGTAGAGATACAAAGGCCAAACTTTACACAGGTTATATTGCTTATTATGCCACCCTATCTGTAAGCAGGGTGGTGACTTTTGTGCGTAAATACATGCAGTTTTAAAGATTTTACCATTTTGTTTAGCAGATAATGGTAAACGGGAATACGGGATACGGGAACAAAGAGAAACTAGTTTCCAGTGTGTGTGTGTGTGTGTGTGTGTGTGTGTGTGTGTTTTGAACTTCTCCGTGCTCCTAGAAATTAGTGGTGCCAAAGGCTGTACCATTCTTGGTGACCAAAAATGTCTGTTTCTGTCATCTTGACTCAAGCTGAACTGCCGAAACATGCCAGGAAATGAGTTTGGACTTTTAGAGAGGATAAATGTGTGTGGTTGTAAAGAAAAGGGGTGTGCTAGATTTAGAATCTGTTTAATATTCACTCGAATCCATAATTGTGAAAATCCTAATTAATTAATTATACAGCCATATTACATATTGCTTTACAATATCTAGTATATGGTTTGGACATCAATCTGATATTTGCTCTTATCTTCCTGAGACCCTGCGTCCACATATGGGAACATTACATTTTGGCTTTGCTGCACCTTACACTTCATTGTCCTCAATAGTATTTTATACTTTTAGGTCATTTTGTTTTTGTTCTGTTTTGCCAAAAAATAATCCCATTGTCCACGTCTGAGGACATTTTTTTTCCTCACAACCATGTAACAAAATACAACTTCCTGTTCAAAGAGTAAGCCTAGTTTATATACATAACAGGTTCATCTAATCACAAAAAAGAAATTAAAAATGCATCGCAAACAGGAGCTCGGGTCTCAGGAGTCTGAACAGTTGCATCTAATCTGACAGTTCCATGACACCTGGCAGTTAGCAGCACTGTCTATTTATTTATCTATCTTATCTATGCTTTACTGATGCCTGGTAGGATTTAAAGACAAAGCAAATTACAATATATTTTAAGAAGAAAGATGGGTGTATTTTTTTTTTTAAATGACCATGAGGTCAAACTAAATACATTTTTATTTATGGGTTAAAAATTAATGACTGTTTTATTTGCAGTTTCTATCAAAGTTGTTGACTCTGGGTTTTAACTAACTACAGAAGTTGCATTCCTCCTGCCTAAACAGCAAGAAATCCACTGAAGGGGACCTATCATGGTTTTTCTTCTCTGTCATGTGTATATTAGTACAATAGCAGGTGCTTATATTAAACATGTCCAACATCTCAAATACTGAGTTAGATTATGTACAAGTAATCCCAATGAGCCAAAAGCTCTGGCTTCTCTAAACACAGTTTCAAACTATTTCATTTTCTAGGATGTGTATGATGTCAGTGAGTCGATATTCCTCCTATGGTCATCTCAGTTAACAGAGTACCAGTTATTCACAATCAGAATTGGGCTAGAACACACCTGAATACACAAATATGAGCACATAAAGGAAAGAGATCAAGTCAAAATAAAATAGTAAGCACCATAATGTGATAACAGACATAAATCAGAAAAGAGTATCGCGCCTGCATGTGCACGCCCAAACAAGCAAACACACACACACAATAAGTTTGATTATTACAGCTGCTGTCATAGAATTAGTTTTAATCTGTAGAATATGTTTATTGCAGTCTCAGATCCTATGGTGATACATATGACAGACAACTGCCAGCTAAAGAGAAGAGTTGAGTCGATGCTAGAAAGGATTTTATTTCCCCTTCTGAGTCGACTGTAGCAGTGGGAGAACAGAGATATGACACCAGTGTCCATCTCTGAGGTCACAGCAAAGAGAACAAACCTCTTGCTCTGAGTGCCATCGACGTCCGACCGTTCTGTGCCATGTCAACCTGTCAGAAAGACAGATGGACAGAGGGAGGCACTGCCTGCTGAGAGGTGTCCAAGGTGTCATGGCCTCGTCTGGGGGGTGACAGACAGCCCGCGTGTGTGTGTGTGACGGGGAAATAAGACCGCTGAGAAGTCTAGGGGACGTTCATTGTGACCTTTCGTTTTGCCGGGGTCCATCTCACTCAGTGCATCTGACAACAACTTTGAAAGGGCCTAGTCTTCATGAGACCTTGACAGGTGTGTTTGTGTGTACCTGAAAGTGCATATGTGGTTGTGTACACAACAGGGAAGTTTTAGCTAAGCTGGATGTTTATGGATGTGCGTACAGACTCAAAAACAAAGCTGTAGCCTGTTTTGCTCCAGAAACTTCGCAGGGATGTACACATGCAACATACCCAGGTGCATTCTTCTTCATCCCCAATTGAAATCAAAAATTAGTTTCTGTGTCTTGAAATTGGTTAATGCTCATAGGTTTTAAAGTACTTGTACTTGATAAACACAGGCATCAAATGAAAATAATAAAGTTATTCAAGTCAAGTATTATCACCTGAATCTACAGGTCCCCTCGATTTATAATAAGTTATCTGTGCAATGGACAGAAAGAGGGAAAAAAATAATCTGATGTACCCCTTTCCTGCACACTTGTGCTACAATCAGCTAACTTCTGTTTGTGTAGATGTAGGAGGAAAATAGCAGAGTGGTCTACCACTTTTAAGGAGTGGATATATATACTCACTGTCCACTTCATTAGGTGTTGATGCAAATATCAGCCAATCACATGGCAGCAACTCAGTGCAACAGTAACTTAAATAACCGCTTGTTACAACAAAGGTATGCAGAAGAGCATCTCTCCACACACAGCGCATCAAAATTTGAAGCAGAAGGGCTACAGCAACAGAAGACCCCACTGTACTCAACTGGTACTCGACTGTGAACAGAAACTGAGACTAGAGTTCACACATGCTCACTAAGATTGGACAACAGAGAGAGGTTCAAACCCCTTAAAGAAGGGAAAATTCTTTATTGCCAAATATGACCGTTGATTGATGCATATCACGTTCTCCCGCACAAATCCAGGCATGCTTTCATAAAAGTCCAGCCAGGAAAAAAAAAAGAAAAGAAAAAAGCTTTATGGTAATACTTAAACACTAAGATTGATCTTGTGTGTCCTCGGGGATTTGCGTCTGTTTATAGGAGTGTATTTGTCATTGTTAACTGGTAATTATGTGCCAGTGGAGCTCAGGCCGTGTTAGAGAGTAGTGTTTTTGTGATTTTATGCATGTGTTGGTGCACAAATGGATTTTTTTTTTTTGACTCTGTGTGTGTGCATGTTTACTGCTTATAGATGTGTTTGTGGTCAGAAGGTGAGGGGCAAACAACGGGACACCAGACAGGTTTAAAAAGAATAAAATCCAACAACATAAACAAAACCACAGTCAGTGTGACATGCGTCACCTTCACTGTGACAGGGGACAGATACCGGAGAGGCTCCTAGTCCCAGAGAATCTCTTTGAAGTCAGGCAGAAATTGTGCCACCAGGTTTTGGAAGTATTGTCTTTCCTGGCCTTAGATGTTGCTTTAGGGCAGAGCACTCAGCTTTTAGGGAAACACTTGCCTGGATTAGACCTGTTAGCTGAACAGGGGTTGCAGATGCCTGCCACAGGTTTTGCTGAATCCTGTCTACATGTAGAAATCTTTGATTGTTAAAACATTTTAGTGTCTTTATCAAGTCAGAGGTCTCCTTCTCTTTTGGTGTTCGTCTTTTCCACCACATTTTCTACCCAATCAGTTACACGTTTTCCACCAAACATCTCTTTCTCTCTGTCTCTCATCACCACTCTTAGTCATTACTGGTGCTTGTTTGTGTTTCTGCTCCAGGCGCTGGGTAAATACCTCTGCTGGAAGAGGGTTTTCTCCCCACTTCCCACCTTCCTCCCTCCATTACCTCCTCTAATGATGTTTACACGTGTGCTTCGAAGAGCCTCTGCACATCTTTCTGCCTCCCTTTTCTCTTCTCTTCTTGCCTTTTCTTGTAAATGCACACAAAAGCACAGGGACACAGAGAGCCTAAGAGATTATGTGGAAATTTTTTGGTCTGTAGCTTTTTTCTTTCATTTATTTAATACTTTTTAGTAAAAAGTAGAATTGCTGTTTCGCTCTTACACCAAAATGAAAAAGAAAAGCGGTTCAAATGTAAATAAAAAAACACAAATATTCAAATGCCAATAAAAATATTTTTGTATTAGGAAAATGTTGATTAAGAAAAGAAAAAACCCTGTTCTACATGTCCTGTTAAGCTTTATTATTAGAAATGTGGTCCTTGTGAAAGAACTGTTTTGTGGAAACCTATGTAAACGTCAGTGATGGTAATATCTCTTTTTTTTTAATTAAAGAAAATAGAAGTGAAGCTCATGGGACCACCCATCCTAGTAACTGCCTAAAAACAATCTTCAGCAGCCTGATTTTTTCCCAGAAAGTAGAATTTTATTGTGTTGATAGAAAGAAGTCCAAACCCCTTAAAGAAGCGGAAAATCTTTAATGCCAAATATGACCCTTGATTGATGCATATCATGTTCTTCCACCCAAATCCAAGCATGCTTTCATAAAAGCCCAGCCAGGAAATAATGAGATTTGAGACTCTGGTTGCATCTGGTTAACATCTTATACATTTCTTAACACATTGAGTTAACAGTATTTTTTCCCACTGACTACTATGTTTGAATTATTTTTTTAAAAAGTTTGTTTGTATAATGTCTCTCCACTTTGTTTCCCTCGGCACTCTTGA
>VUQJ01021504.1:7000-19442 GCA_015108635.1 Andinoacara biseriatus | reverse complement strand
TAAACTATTGCATGAAAAAAAAAAAAAAAAGAAAGAGGAAAGTTAATAAATTAATTAATTAAATAAATAAATAATACAGCTCCACCAGCAACAGGTGGAAGCCTTTGAGGTGGAGCAAACCTCGAAGGAAGCGCAGCCACTTGGGCAGAATGTCAGTAGCTTTGGTCTGGATCAGGACCTTCCTGCTGTACAGAGCCACGCTGGAGCCCATCTCCCTGCTCACATCGAACGTGGATGGCTTCTGTTGGCAAATAAATTCTTTCATTACGCACTTCATAGCAATCTGACTTCCCTGACTGCCTCACTGAAAAGCGGCCGAAGAGCAAATGATAAAGCTTTAACGCAAGCTGACATCGTCAATCGGTACCCGGACCCCAGCTGGCTTCCTAAATGAAGAGTCTCTCAAAGCGTTGCAACAAAACAGGCGAGTGAAGTAAAGTTTGCATGAACAAATACTCCTCACCGCTTCGGGGACATAAAAGATGCTCCTGATGTTAAGCGGGGCGTCGGCGCGGTAGTGCAGAGTGTAGCGGGGCTTGTCGTAAGCCTGAGCGACGTAGCGGTAAAACTCCTCGTGCTGCCAGTCACTGATTTCTTTAGGCTCCATCATCCACAAGGCCTGAAGGAAGACAAACGGCAATTATTTAAAAAAAAAAATGTATAAAAGGTATAAAGGTGTATTTTTAAGGCTTGTTCTCAGCTGTAAGTAGATAATACACGGTACTTAAAATTCACAACAGAGGTTATTAGCATGCAAGCAAATGGAGCACTTATTGCAGAGCGTGTAACGCTTCTATGGGTTCCACCTTGAGCAATTACTGCCACATTTAAAAAAAAAATTATTATTAAAATTATAAAAAGTTTGGTTCCTTGGAAGCAAAAGATAAACAAATCAGGGGTGGCTCAAGACTTTTACACAGTACTGTTCAATAATGTCTGAGTTTGCACCCATTCAGAACCTTTGCATCAAGAACAGGAGAACAATGGAACCGGTAAAAGCTCACCTGCAAAGTGTTGAGCCTCCGTCCGTTCAGGAAGATGGGGAAGCTCACGAAGTTGCTGTACTTTGTTACAACGTCTGAAACAGAAACAATACGCAGTGTTGCATTAAAGTGTTTCCTCACTGCAGCCGTCGCACACTTACTGAAGCAGCTGCAGCGGTTTTACCTTTAACCCTGTCCTCAGAGGAAAACTCCTTGCAGTCGTCTTTGAGGTGCAGCACGATTTTTGTTCCTTGCTGAACGCCGGTGGCTTCCGCAATCTCAAAAACTCCAGAGCTGCGGGTGACAATGTGAAAATATTTAGGATCACATTTCTGCTTCACAGTAGTCCTTCTCGAGACCAGGATTACTCTCTGCTCTCACCCATCTGAGGACCACTTGTATCCTGGCGCATCAGGCTCAGCCGAGCGAGAGTACACGTCCACGCGGTCGGCCACCATGAAGGCAGAGTAGAATCCAACTCCAAACTGACCAATGATGGTGCTGCTGGCCTCTGCCTGGTTCTGAAGTGCATCTAAAAATGCCTGCAGTCGAGAGAAAATTATGATGATGACAGAAGAAATTTTAAAAGCTAAACTTACAAACAGGAAAGATATATCAGATAAATAATATTACAAGGAAGCGCTCACCTTGGAACCAGAGCGGGCGATAGTCCCCAGGTTAGCCACCAGCTCATCTTTGTTCATGCCGACTCCCGTGTCCTGTTTTAATACAGAAAGTCAGTCACTCAAAATTAAGCTATCCTAGCGTGTTGTGTCCCATTTACCCACCAGGTGGCAATAAAACATCTCAGGGATGGAAATACAAGCTGCTAACCTCGAACTTTGTTCTTTATTAGATCACCAATAATTCAGTCAGAGTCAAAACACAATTGTTATTTCTAGAATTACTTCTAGCTGGTCACTGTCAGTGATTAAAGGCAGACAGGGTAGAGCTCGGTTGCAAAGTGGTGTAACCATATTTGGAATTGTCCTATTTGACAACCTGATGCACTGAGCACAGCTGATATGCTGGGTTCACTTTCCCATCCAATGTTATCCTTAAGATTTTTCTTGCTGTTCTAAAAGTTGTACAAAATGTCTACGGTCGGTAAGCAGGTGTACCTGGATGGTGAAGGTGCCCTTTGCTGCATCGCTCTGCAGGTGGATCTCCATCGGCGCCGTTTCACCACCTGCTGATATCAATTTGTGGCGCAGTTTTTCCAAAGCGTCGCTGCCATTAGAGATGAGCTCCCTGATGAACACCTGAAGAAAAGAGGAGTCAGTCAGAGTAAAGCAGTGACAGTAAATGGTAATGAGAGTAAATTTTGGCCCATTTTATGCAACCTCTTTCTCCGAGTACAGGGACCTGGCGACAATATCCAGCAGCTTTTTGGTTTCAGCCTGAAACTCGTGTTTGTAGGCGCTACCTGGAAAGATCAGAGGCAGCGCAACGTTCAGAATGTGATAAACTTTCACAGGAAAATGTCTGCAGCTGCCCCAGTACCTTCCACAGCCTCTGTATCGCTGATGATATTGTGCAGAGGCTCCTCCTCTGGCTCTTTCTCTGCCTCCTGGGTGCTGTAGTAAGACTGCGGGCTGAAGCCAAGGGAGGCCTGCTGCGAGTTCCACACGCTGGGCCGGCTGCTCCACCTCTGCGACTGTCCAACCTGCAAACCTGATGAGATGGGCAGTCAAGCCAGTGAGGCAGTTTCATAAGGGGCCAGTGGCATTCTAGATGCCTTACAGAACCAATATATCATATCTCTCATCAGGATCCACATGTTCCTCTAGGGTGCCTTTGAGGGGACCAGATATCTTTAATTTTAATGCCATAAAAAAATAATGTATTTGTCTCAAAGTTTATGTTTTCAACAGTGCACAATATTCCTTTTTGTGCCACACACTGTTAGCTTGCTGAACAGTTTGAGGAAGAACAATGCAAAAGAAAATCTGATCTAATTATTCTGGCAGCCGCTAACCTCACTGCTGAAACATTAAAAACAATAAAGATAAGCACGTGAACACACTTAAAATAACAACATGGTTGATAATTGCTGCTGATATCAAAGGAAACACTGAATGCTGCTGCTGGTAAACGCCATTTAATATCTTAAGGGCTGAAAGCAGTTAGCGAGGCCTATATCTGCTGATACTGATGTCTGACCAGTTTATCGGTTCATCCCTTTTTCGAATGCATTTTTGCACTGAGCAAGACACCGGAGTCGTGCTTAAAAAGTGGTTTCTTTAAGGTTAGTATGGAGACAAATATTACAACTATAAATAATACTTGTGAGTATGAACACACGTGCCCAGAATATTTCCCATTCTCTAATCCACTTTGTGATCTGATGCTCAAATCTGCTGCAGTGTCTTTCTGCACATGTTCAACAGGTCATAATGTGACCTGAGCTCCTGGACAGTCTGTGGTGCTATTTGGTGGCGCTCGATTCAGGGAACCGCCGGCTAACATGTCTGACCCTCCAAGGATATCCCTCTTTTGACCATCACTGACCCACTGCCAAACTCATCGTGTTGATAATGTTGCGGGCACTACAAAGTTACTGTTTTCAGACTGATTCATTTTAGCCACGTGTGCTCAGTGTGAACCTGACAGTTTTACAGTTTTCTCTGGTAACTACGGTTTGAGCTTTGAGCACAGGTCCCACTAAAAGATGTTGGACCCTCATGCCGTCTGACAGTTTGGTCAGAAATATGCATGAGTAGCCCACTAGAGGTCATTCCGTAGTGCTTCTGTTCCTCCTTGCACAAAGGAGCAGATACCAGTTTTGTTGACGCCCCTTCTACCGCCCTGTCCATTTTCCAGTATCTCCTCCACACTTGTGAGACTGTGCTGGGAGACACAGCAGACTTTCAAGAAAGTAATTCACGCCTTCATTTCATCCAGGATTGATTATTGTACTAGTCAGGCTGCGCTTTCTGATCTACTTGTCCAAAATACAGCAGCTCAACTCCTGTTAGGCACACAAAAGCAAGACCATTTTGGCTTCTTTTTAGTTGTTTATGCTGGTTTGATTTTGCAAGCTCCTGTTTTTCTTTATTGTGTATAAAATAAATCATTTTACTGTTTTACACCTTTGGATGAACAGAACTTTGGGCAATGCTTGTTGAGGGATGAGGAGAGCGCAAGGGTCTGCAGTCACCACCTGAAAAATTGCCACCCTAAATAAGTGTTTGTGAAACTAATGTTGCAGGTATTATATGATCCTAATGTTACGCTACGTGCCGTAGTAAATATTATTAAATGAAAATTTAAATCTATACAGCTTAGTGTGATGAAACAAATCAATGTAAAATTGTTTATAAATGTCAAGCGGTTTCTATTTTAAGAAACATGAACAGCGGCGTTTACATTTCACTCAGATCTTGTGGCCGTCAGGTACCCGGCTAGGCTAACGAGCACAGCTTACCTCCAGCCAAGGAGCGCGAGACAGCTCGGCTGCTCAGCCCGCGTGCACAGGACACCATCCGCACATTGGCCCTCTGAGAGGACCCGAGAGCTAGCCGAGCCAGAGCGAGACAGCGGGACATGCCGACACTCAGGTGGTACCCAAAGACGGGAGGAAAAAAATGACAGGTCAACTGACCCAGAAGAACACACGCGTGAACTACAGGGGAGAAAGGACCCGTCACTGCGCGTAACAATGACGTCAAATGGGCGTCCGCCATCTGCCTGATGAGAATAGGAAGGTTCGTCTTGAAGGTTTTTGCTCGTTTGCACTTCAAGGTCAAGGTGTATAGAAGTGTGGCGTGTTTACGTAAGCAACAATTAAAGTTATTTTGCAATAATGTGTCATAATTCAAGTGATCAATGCTTGTGTTTTTGCTGCTTATACTGTAGTTCTTAGTAACTACAGAAGCACTGAGAGAAAAAGTTATCAGGCAGAGTTGAGTCCAAATTTCAGCTCGTCTCAAAATTTCAAGTTACATTTAAAAATTCTGGGTTATCTCAAAATTTCAACTTCTGCATCTCAATTCAGACTTTAGTTGAAATTTCAAGCTATTATCTCAAAATTAGATTCTCTCAAAATTTCAAGGTACAGATCCCAATTTTGACTACAGATCTAAAATTCAAGCTATTATTTCAAAAATTTACCCAAACATGTCATGAATTTCAACATATTTCTAAGTTCTTACATTGACATTTGAAGGTACTAAACCTGCAAACCTGATTGACAAAATGGAAACCAATTCAATTGCTCTACACAGAAGAATTTCCCAAATGCAGAAAAATTGGAAGCAGACTCTGTGGCACACAGGTTTATTTAACAATATGGTATATAAGTACGAAATGAGCCATTTGAACCAATTTGTACAGTGATTTCATTTCTTATTTTCTGCAATATTTACAGTACTGTGTACCTGCATGATTTACATTAGAGAATAGTTCATCATCAATTCAAGTTTAATGCGAGAGAAAAATGATGCGCAAAACTCTGAACAGAAATCAGCAGCCAAACAAGTTAATTTCCCACCACAGGCGAAAGAGGTTCAGGACTTAATGAGAATTTCTTTAGACTGAAGGAGAGACAAAGCAATCTTTGAACATCTGCAAGACAAAACACTGGGCCCAGGCCAGTAAAAAGAACATTCCTGCACCTGTGAACATTAACAAGCGTCAACGCAGGTTTACCTTCAACCTGCAGTTTGTGTTTGGGTGTGTGCAATAGTTCCTAGATCTATACAAATACGTTAATCTCCTTTAGACTCTGCAAACAGGAAAGAAATTAAGGCTTTCCCAAAGGCAGTCCTTTTGAAAAATTGGCATATTAGAATAAATTAGCCAGGAACAGAGAAACTGAGCGAGAGGTGAAGCCTGGCAAAAACAAATCCCACACAAATAATTTTACAGTCTTCTCAACACAAATACAATATTAATTTGCAAACGTACAAAATAAAAAATAATAAAATGAAAAAATTTTTATAGAGAAGGTTTTTTTTTTGTTTTTTTTTAAAAAGGCAATACCAGAACATAACAAATGAAAAACAAATGAAAACACAAAGACCAGGGCAAAATCTTGCAAGGCTGGTCTGACCCAAAAATATATTCACTGTGTCTTTGTTGTTTCTTCATCAGCAATTATTAAATCACTTTGTGTACTTTAAGAAAGAGTAGTTCTTGGTTCACAGTCCATAGGCCTCGTAAGACTCGTTTATTTTGTGATTTCTTTTAGCTTTTTACATCAGCAAATACAAAATTTTTGCAGCTGAAAACAGAACAAGGCCTTTCTTCTGTCTCAAAATGCTACAATCCTTCAACAAATTTCTCTAGTGTGTCTCCCGTCGTGTCACCCACTATACCCATGTCACTACTCAACCCCCCTCGGTTTGGTGTGTTAAGCTGCGGGAGCATGGCGCTCTGTTCTGGTGTTCCCATATGACCCTGTTCCATTGAGCCCGACATGGGGCCTCCGAGGCTGGGGTGGGGAGAGCTGGAGTGGAGGGCACCGTGCTGAGGTGAGGGCTGGGGTTGTATCCGCGGGGAGGGACTGGAATGAGGGGCTTGCTGCGAAGGTGGGCGGGGCGACTGCACTGGGGCTGGAGAGCATACTTGGCTTCCCAGGGTGTTTGCCATTGTCTGGCCAGGTAGGTGAGCTCCTGCCTGGGCTTGGCCTTGGAGCATGTGAGGTTGCGGACTCATCGAGTTAGCCTGTGCCGGAGAGCCCAGCTGCTGCTTCATCATCTGATGCTGTTGTTGCTGAAGCATGCGTTGCTGGAAGTTCTGCTGTCCATCCATTCCCATCCCAGGTTGGCCCATTTGAGACGTGGGAGGGAGCGGTCCCATAGGCCCCCCACCTCCTTGCATAGCCATGTGCTGCTGCTGCTGCTGCATACGGAGCTGGGAGTAGCTTCCTGGTCCTGGTTGCTGCTGGGGGAACTGGCCATGGGCCTGAGGCAAACCTCCCTGCTGTTGCTGCTGCTGTTGCTGCTGCTGATGTAGCATCCTGACTAGCTGCTGTCTGCGGTACATTTGAGTATTTCCATTTGGAACAGCATTCATCATCTGGCCTTGGGGGCCCATGGGTGCCATTCCCTGGGGTCCTACCTGCTGAGGAGGCTGCTGTTGAGGTGCCATCACGGGCCTTTGCACCTGGTTTGCCATGCCTCCCATTGTCTGCATTCCTGGCTGGGATACCAGCATGGCTTGAGGATTCTGCTGCTGGGCCTGCTGCTGTTGTTGCGGCTGGTTGGCTTGGTACTTGGCTGTCCTCTGTTTAATGAAGGCAGCCATGAGGTGGGGGTTAGACTTGAGGATGCTCAGGACCTGCTGTTGCTGCTGTGGGGAGCTGGGCGATTTGAGGGTGCGCAATAGCTCCTGCAAGGCACCATGAGGAATGTTACCAGGCATCCCACGGGGCATGTTTTGTTGCTGTTGTGGCAAACCCTGCTGTGAGGGGCCCTGAGGAGGCATGACCCCAGGCATCTGGGGAATCATGGGCCTCTGCATGAGCTGACCTTGCTGGGGCACTGGGTTGTCCTGAGCCTGCTGAAGAGGCATGGGGCCTTGCTGAGGAGGAACCTGTGGCTGATGACCTGGGGGATTCTGCATCCCCGGACACCACTGGCCCTGCTGCATAGGCTGCATCACCTGGGGCCCACGTGGCATCATCTGCATCTGGCTCTGCATGGGCCCCATCATGCGTGGGTGGTTCATGGGCATCCCATTCATCGCATAATTCTGCTGCTGCTGCTGCTGCTGTTGCTTTGCCTTAGCTACCATCTCAATCTGTCTGGCCACCTTCAGGGCCTGCAGCAATGTCTGCTGTTGCTGTTGCTGTGGTGGCTGAGGCTGCTGTTGGTGTGGCATGTTGGGCATGGGCGACTGCTGCTGATGGAGAGGGGATGACTGAGGCCCTGGTTTACCCTGTGGCACTGGTGTTGGAGGCTGACTGCTGCGACCATTGCTGGGAAAGCCTTGGGAAATATTGGCGGGGTTCGGTGGTTGCTGTTGTTGGGGCTGGTTAGACATGGGCTGGGGGGTCTGGGGTGTATTAGGCTGCTGCACAGAATTTGGGGTGTCAGGGGCAGTTGAGGTAGGTGGAGATGGCATAGGCATACCCCTTCCAGCCATGGTGGCCATTCTGCGGCGCATCATTTGAGCCTGCTGAAGCCTGTGCTGCAACTGCTGCTGACGAAGTTTGTGCTTGATGTTGAGGCAGAAGGGCACGGGACACTTGTTCTCCTGACAGTGTTTGGCATGATAACAGCATAAAGCGATGAGCTGCTTGCACACAGGACAGCCACCATTGGTCTTGCGCTTGCAGCCCTTGGTGTGCTGAACCACCCTCTTCATCTTCTGGCAGGACGGCAAAGAGCAGTTGGCATTACGGCACTGGCAGGCGTGGACCAGGGACTGGATGCAGCGCTGGATGCTAAGGCGTCGACTCTCCTGTGGGCTCTTGGAGGCCTCTCCACTTTGACCGTTGCTGTCATCATCTATACCCAGACCCCACTTCACCATTTGGTGCTCATGGCCTTTAGTGTTGTAGCAGTTAATGCATAGGTCATAGTCCTGATGGGAGGTAAGACAGACAGCATTAAAGTTATGTCAAAATTTGAACTAAAATTTGAAATGTTTTAAAAGCCACATCGCCACTGCATCTTACCTCACAAACTGTGCAGTGCCAGCGAGTCTCAACGTGGTGTTTGCACTCATTGCAAGTGTACACAAAGCGGTCCTGGCCTTGGTTATGCAGCTCCACCAACATGCACATTGTGCTCCACTTGCACCTTCTCAGCGAGCTGAACTCCCAGTGCTTGTCCCTGGCCAAAGTCAGAAACGCATCACGTCCATCCATCAGGTCACAAGTCAGCATAGGGTCAGGGTCCATGATGGGTGGTAAGGTGTTAATGACTGGTCCGGCATGGAGATGGATAACAAAAAATACCTGGGAGCAGGAGGGGAAGCAAGTGTGTTACCTTAAAGTGTAGTGTAACCTGCAACAAATTTCCATGTGGAATTCAATTAGCTTTAGGATGGCTCCAATGGGAAGCACAGTAAGGCACCGTAAGAGAGAGAGGAACTGTTCTGTGTTTATTGTTTCACTCACAATAACTTGCCAACTTGGTCTGAAATTTTTTTTTTCCCCCGAGTTTTTAAAAATTAATTTGGTGCAATGTCGCAAGAAATGGCATTTTATTAATTTAAGAAAGACAAGTAAAAATCTGTTATAGTTTCTAGGGTTTCCCACCTCCTTATGTTTCTCCATTGTGGCATAGAGCTTCTGGGACAGATCATTGGCTACATTTGGCATGCCAGGCTTTTTCTTATTGGCTCGACTGACGCTGCTCTTGTTTTTGTTGGTTTTCTTGTTATTCTTCTTTTTGGCATTCTTGCTGTCAGCGTGGGCTCCCTTGTAAAAAGACACACATGAACATTTAGAGAAGTCGAGATTGCACAACAGGCAAAGATGAGATTATGCAATTAAACGGAGTGGTTTATACAGTGCCAGAAAGCGGAAAGCTTTTATATAATGGGTACTTGAGAATGATCAAATCTGGGGTGAGACAAAGGACCTAACACTAGGGCTGTTGATTCTGGCATAACAAGAGTCTTTCTTTCATTAACAAAAATATTCTGAATTTCCACATCCAAACTGACCTCTGTTGTCTCAGAGGAGGCCGTGTTCTCCTCCTTTTTCCTTTCTTCCTCCTCCTGCTCCAGCTCCTTGATGCTCTCCTCCAGCACATTAGGCCAAAAGTCACCTTCAAAGTACGGCAGCTCGTAGGCACTGGTCAGCCTGTCTTCTGTCGCCTGCTTGAAAATGTCCTGAACACAGACACACAAAGGCTCCCATCAGAGCTTCAAGAGCTTCTAACAAGGACATGTTGGTAGCTGATTTTATGAAAATGGCGAAGGAGGAAGAAGTAGTTTTAAAAAAAAAAACTCCCACCAGAGTATACACCAAGTGTAAGTGGTTTAATTATACAGCGTCTAAAACACAAGGAGAGCCCCTTTATACTACAAAGTTATAAACTGAACACTGCAGCATGCGGATAGATAAATGTTAATCGAAAGATATTCGAGTGTAAATGTGCCTATCAGTCCCTGCAGAGCCTTACAAGATTTATTTATATTCCTAAAGCAAATTACATTAGTTCAGCAGAATGACATGGTAACTGACTGCCGCCAACACCAGACATAAAAATGTTAATTATAGTTGAGTATGTCTTGAGAAACATAACATCCAATGGCGGTTACAAAGTTATTTTACTGGTATAATTTTCTGACCTTGTAATCATGTATGATCCTCTCAGCAAAAGCCTTGTCCAGCATCTTTCTATACCACTCTTGAAGCCTCTTGGGCTTGGGGATCTTCTGGTCCGGAGGGTGGCAGTGGAAAATATAGTCATCTCCTTCACTGGGTGGGCAGGCCCAAATGTGACCCATCACATACCTGATGAAGAATTAGGTTATGCCCCACTTAGCACTTGCAAGAATTAAACATTTATCAGTTTATTAATACATGAACTGAAAGTGTTAAAATGCAACATTGTGTAAAGCTACTTTTTACCCACCCAAGTTTCTTCACATACTCCAGGTAACCTATTAAGATCTCATGGTATACTGCAGTCCTCAGCAGACGTGGTCTGAAGAAGTGAATACTGTCGAGGTATGATATGTAAACCCGTCTGAAAAACAAATATAGAAAATTTGATGCAAGATTAATGCACACAAACTAAAAGTAAACAGAGAAATGTTCTCAGATTTTGCTCTTGTGTTACCTGGTATTTGGAAAGGGGCACTCGGAGCCGTACTCCTGGACGTGCATTCCAAAGAAACAAACGTCCACCCCATCTATTTCCTCAAATGCAAAAAGTGCTTTGGTTCTGTAGGGGAAGCTCTCTACCATCTCACCTGAGTCTACAAACCTGTGGAAACAAAAACGATATAAGCAACAACAGCAATCAACAGATCACACGCTCTGAGAGCTTCTGGCAGTGGCCCCAGTCTAGAAGAATTCTCACATCAACAACAATGTGGAGGAGGCTGGGAACATGTAGTCTGAATGGACTGTGTACCACACCTCCACTGCTGACGCAGCTGTACAAAACTGCAGCCATAAGATTGCTTGTGCCTGACGCAGTGGCAGCAAAAGGCAGACACGAGATGAGAAGGAAGCAGTCAATCTGAAGGAGGAGTCCCATCAAGCTTGGTCAGCTTGTACGAGATTGAGAGCAGCTGAGAGGTATCGGCAGAATGTGGTGTTTGTAGCTGACAAACTAAAAACTCGAGTGTGGAGGAGTTTGGTACAAGACACCAGGTCAAAGCGACAGGTAACTTCAGGAGGGGGAAGCAGTTTTCTGGCCAAACTGTAGACCGGAGTGAGCAAACTGGTGCAGGGACCCAGAGGTATGTTCCAACTCCAGGGTGAACTCACACTTGTTAGCTTCTCTGCTAAGGTCTATGCCAGTGAACTGTGGAGGAGAGTCCACCTCCACTCAGGAGGAGCTACGTGGTTTTCAACCTGGTTGTTGAACACTGGACCAGCTCTTTGCCCTCTACAATGACAACTGAAGGTGTGTGGGAGTTTCCACAGCCAATCTACATATGCTTTGGTTGACTTAAAGAAGGCATTCAGCTGTATCCCTCAGGGCTTGCTTCATGAATAGGGGCCATCAAGCTCATTGTTCTCATTACTGATTACACATGTTCCTGGTGGATGCTGGACTCCGGCAGGGCTGCCCTTTGTCACTAATTCTGTTCATAACTATTAAGATCAGAACTTCTAGATGCAGCCAAGTGGTCGACAGTGTTGTGTTCCGTGGTCTTAACATCGTGTCTGTTTTTTTTTTTTTTTTCCTGCTGGCTGGATTGTGTTATGAGCTACAGCTCCCACTGGGTTTGTTTGCAGCAGAGTACAAAGTGTCTGGGTTTAGCACCACCAAGTTGGACAGCAGAAAAGAATGGATTGTCCACTTCGGTGTGGAAACAAGTTTCTGCCTCAAATAGAAGAGTCCAAGTATCTCAGAGGATTGAGTGAGGGAAGGGTAGAACAGGAGACTGACAGAGAAACTGGCACAGCATCTGCAGCAATCTGCAGTGTTGTACCAGCTGAGCACAAAGGCAAAGCTCTCAATTTACCAGTCAGTGTACGTTCTTACCATCACCTTTGGGCAATAACCCAATAATTGGTAGAAACATGAAGCGGAAGAAATTAGCTTCCTCTAAAGGGTGTCTGGGTGAGGATCTCAGCAACTGATTAGCATGCCAAACAAATATCTCCGAAATGAGATGCCTCACATTTGTCCAACTGGGACGAGACCCCACAGCAGACCCAGCAAATGCTGTAGGGATTACAGCTCTGAGCTAGCTTGTGAACCTCTCAATAACCCGCTGGAGGCCCCCACAACTCAGACTTGGACAGGTAGTTTAAAATGGATGACTGAGTGAATGGATACAACAGCATTTAAGGGGGGGGGGGGGGGTCTGAAGACAAA